>ML784692.1:326292-382954 GCA_009831015.1 Picea engelmannii | reverse complement strand
TTCAAAATGTTTGGGTGCATTTTGGTTTGCCCAAGTCCATTATTTCTGATCGGGATTCTCGATTTGTTGGAAGTTTTTGGTCGAGTTTGTGGGCACTCATGGACACCAAGTTGAAAAAGAGCACAAATTTTCATCCGCAGACAAATGGTCAGACAGAGGTGGTGAATCGTACAGTGGTACATCTTCTTCGTGCTTATTGTAGCAAGCATCCTAAGCTTTGGGATGAACATTTACACTACGTTTAGCATGCGTACAATCGAGCTAAGCACTCTTCGACTCAAACGTCGCCATTTGAGACATGTTTTGGATATTTGCCCAAGTCGCCTTTAGATTTTATCTTTGGGAAATATATTGCTGTTGATGGGCAATATGATATTGATCGGGCAGAGAAGTTCATTGAACAAATTCAGTCGATACATCAGGTGGTGCAAGAGCAGTTGGAAAAGAGTCAGGCCAAGTACAAAGCGAGACATGATAAGCATCGTGTTGATCACAGTTTTGAAGTTGGTGATGAAGTGTGGCTTTACATCAGCAAGGAGAGGCTTAAAGGAGAAGGTAAAAAGTTGAAACCAATTCGATATGGTCCCTTCAAAATTGTCGACAAGATTGGTAACAATGCTTTTCGTTTAGATTTGCCTCCATATATGCAGATGTATGCAGTTGTTAATGTTGAGAATTTGAAGTTGTATGAGCCTCCGTTGATTTATGATCAAGGAGAGAATGTTCATATTCCTTCCATAGATTATTTTTCTCCAGAGTATCTAACAGAAATGTAGGAAGACACCATACTTGACAGGAGAATGTGAACTTCGAAGCGGGGAAATGTGGAGTATTTGCGAGTTGGTCTTAAAGGGACGAATCCAAGCAAGGCCAAGTGGATCGAGGTTGGAAGGGTGACGGAACTTTACCCTCATATTCACATAGACTAAGATAGTCTTTTGGTGGTCCAAAAGCTTCCCAATGGGGAGGTGTGATCAGGGGATCAAATTTTGCTCAATTTTCAAAGTTCTCGGAATGCAACGAAAACAGTGCCATTGCGTCCGTCCCATCTTCCTGATTCCGGCAGTATATTTACTTTCTCAAACGGAGTCCGTATGGAGAAGATATCGCGATCTGTTCGCCAAGGCAAACAGGCAAAATTTTGGATGTTGACTGTACCTGTCCGTACAGTCCATACGGTGACGTGGCAGGGTCGTACCGTCCATACGGTGATGTGGAAGGTGGATGATGTGGTGCGTTTTCATTGGTTGATGATTACCGAATTCGGGGATGACATGTGTCATTAATGATCAATGGTGTGAGGACACATGGCCCAATCCCTTGGCGCCACGTGTCGCTCGTTGACTGGCTATTTGGTTATATAAAAATGTGTTGAGGCCCGTGGGGTTCGACCCCCGGACCTCCCCTTGGTATAATGACTTCATAACTCTCTGCTAACCAAAGTGCCGCCCTTTGTTCCTTGTTTACTATGCCAAACCACATATATTTAACGTTGATTATTGTTTGGATGGAAAGGGGGGTCGGGCCGGGGCTTAGCCCTGACTCGTGGACACATTATATTACATATGACCCAATATATTATGGCCCGACCGTTGGCGCGCGCATTGCATTGCATTGCATTGTATTGCAATGTATTGTAATATATTACATTGTATATATATATATATAACCGTGTGTTGGCGCGGGGTTTGAAACCAAGACCCGTGTGTTAAGTGTTGGCGCGGGGCCCAAACGGAAGTTGCACGGTTTTCAAACGGTTTAACCACCTTTTTGCCCAGTGCGAGGTCACATGGCCATATGCCCAGGTGCCGAGGCGGTTAGGGGCTGGAGGCGCCTTAACCGTCCTACGGTTTGCACCGTTGGCGCGGTTGCACCCAGTGCTAGGTTTTTACGCTTAAAAGAGCGTGTGAGCCAGGTTTATGAAGGGGAGTGCGAATTGTAGAACCAGAGACATCAAGCTTGAAGAGGGAGACTTCCAGGAGGCCTAACTTCTTCATTTTTCGACCGATTGAGGTGCCGAAAGAGCCCAGACAGGGGTTTTGGGACGCTGGGAAGCCATTGGAGCAGTCGGTTTGTTAGTTTGAGCATTGTAAGACATATTTTTGAGCACTTTTTGAGCAATTAATAATAATGATCCATTGGAAGCTGGACCAGGAGATGTAGCCCATAAGAGGGGTGAACTCCTTTATCAATTGCTGTGCACATGTGTTTATGTTCAATGTTTATGCTACTGTCTATGTGTATTTTGTATAAGTAATCCTTAATTTATGTGTTGCAAATTGATCTTGTTGCTTTAAACACATAACATTTCACTTGCAAGATTTATTCAAAATTTTCAAGTCTTCTTCATTTTTAGATCAATTCACCTCTGGAACAACTTTTCTTAGAGATTTAGATGCCAAGAAGTTAGAGGAAAACCATTGAACATATTAGGGAGGCCTTAGAAGAAATTAGAAGATCCCATAAGAGAAGTTGGCCCCAAAGAAAATAATAAAGAAGAAATATAATGCTCCAGAAGTAAAGTCAGCCCCATAAGAAAAAGACAAAGTGAAAATGTATTTTCTAGAAAGACAGGTCGACCCTACTTGAAGAGACACATGTTCGGAAAAGACTCCTGCCCAGTCTAGTATAAATAAAGGTGACGCCTTCCTCATTTGATACACATACTCACTCATCTATAGTGCAACTCTTGTGGAGAACAATAGTTGCAGCTGTCCAACGAAGGATGAAGGAAGAAGGGCGCATGCTGACTAGGGTTTCTTCATAACCTTCACTAGGGTTTATCTTTTGTCTTGGTGATGCGTTGGTGGAGGCCAGTCACTCTAGCGCTCTAGCTAGGGCTTGATGCAACTTCATTGCTAGGTTATCTCTTTTGGAGATAAGTATTCTTGTTTGTTGGTTTGCTCTAGTGGATAGAGATGATTCTTGGCTATATTGTATTGGCAAGGATATTCTCTCTAAGAAAAGTTTGCTGGGGTTTTCTCCCTTGTGAAGAAGGGTTTCCCACGATTAATCTTTCTGTCTTCTTGTGATTGTTTACCTGCTTCTTTATGTTTAAGTATATGTTTATTGAACATTAAAAGAAGACTGAATTTCTATGGTAAATCTAATGTTAATGAAACTAATGAAAATTCAACATTCGGTCACAGTGTGCCTCATTTACCGTAATGGTTGGCTTGAGTATTGAGAGTTGTGGTTGTCATAGGGTTCAGACTCTCTCGTCATCCATTCGAGTTCGATTTCTTTCACTGCTATTTGTGGCTGTGACAATGTAAAGACCCCAAGCCAATTTTTTTTCTTGGAACCACTAACTAACCACTGATCTGATTATTAAGTGTTGTGTATGCAGGTTGGCCATGAACATTTTGGCCTTAGGGTTTATTCAGTTATTCGGCCAAATATTATACAAGCATTATTTCCATCATATGAAGAACATAAAAAATACACAAGATAGGAACCACAAGCAATAACTGAACTTTATTATAAGAAAGCAAGCACCTGATACAAATAGCAAAGTAGATCTAGAATAGCTTCAGATGGCTTCAAGCCAATAAGATAGCTGCATACAAAATTCTCCCAGAGCTACAAGCAAGCCTCCCAAAGGTTGTAATAGAAGATGAACACTCAACTGCAAAACCAAGGTTTAAGCCCAACCCTTATGCAACTGGTACAACCTTGCTGGGTGATGGTACGGCCTGCTGAAGACAATGGATACCAAGGTTTCGGCCCTCCTAAATATAAAGTCCCCCAAATGCTGTCAAACTCCCCCCAATGATAGATCAAGGCACTAGAAGCCTCCTCCTGAAGTATGGAGCTAAAACAATGAAGCCTCCTCCTCAAATTGCAGAAACCCTAGACTGGTACGACCCTCCTGAAACCCTGAATATAGCCAATAGTACGGCCTAGCTGAATATGGGCTCTGAATCCCATGAAACTCTCTAGGATGATAGATCGGGCCACCACAAGCCCCTGAGAGAAGTTTCAAGGTCAGATCTAGCCTATGGCCTTCTAGATCTGAGAAACACCGAATCACCAAATCGTCCTCTTCTTCCTGAAATCGTCTCAACCTGCAAATAGATGATAGGGACATAGTAACACCTACAAGAAGCCCTCAAACTGATGAGCAAGGGATTGCAAGCAAAAACCTAATGCTGAAAACCTTCAAAGCTTCTTCAATATGTTGGATCGAACTCTTCCTCATCCAATGGTGCACCCTTGCAAGAAAACCCTAGTTGGTACGACCCTGCTGATCCAACTGGTATGACGCTACTAGTCCTCCTGAATAGATGATAGATGTAGAATGGTGTGGGTGGAGTATTTCATCCCTGAGACCAAGCCTGGAACAAGGTGAGTGGAATCTTTCACCACTGAGTTGTTCACTAGGGTTTGTAATATCAAAACCCTCAAAACTGTATGCTTAAGAGCATCGAAAAGCAAATACCAAAATCCAGAATGAAATGAGAGGTGTGCCTTAGCCTTCTCTTTATACTTTTTCTCTATTTCCTTGTTGAATTAAGTTAACCCCTAGGGTTAACTCCTAACTCAACCTCCAACGCTTCTATTTCTTCATTGAGTTATCTTTTTAACTCTTTTCACCTTTTCATTAAGTCAACTTAAGAATATAACATTAGTTTGGTTGAATTTCCCCCCTCAGTGTGAGACTATGGCCTGGCGGGGATGCCTAGGCCACTAAGTCATACCAAACCTCCTCAACTAGATGTGGGGGGACATTATAGTCTCCCCTGCTAGAAATTTTTCGTCCTCAAGCAATTCCAAACATGTCTCACATACCACCTGTTCATTCTCCCACGTGGCATCCTCAATGGGTAGATCCTTCCATCTGATCAAGTACTCTTTGATGCTTCTCTTTCTGAGCCTCTTCTCCCAAACCTCAAGTATCTCTTCCAGAATCAAAACAAGCTGCCCTTGTTCGTCCATGGGAGGCAATACTTCAATGGGTGTGATGTGTTGGCCGATGACCCTCTTCAGGCAAGACACATGGAAGACATCGTGTATCCTACTGCCCTGTGGAAGCTCCAGCTCATAGGCTACGACCCCTATCTTCCTGCTGATCCTATAAGGTCCAAAGAAATGTGGCTGTAGCTTATTTGCTCCACTTATTTTTATCGAAGCTTGCCTATATGGTTGGAGCCTTAGATAGACTAAGTCACCAACCTCAAAAGTGCGCTCAACTCTATGCTTGTCTACTTGGACCTTCTGCTGGTTCTGTGCTCTTTGTAGATGATCCTTCAGCTCTCTGATGATATCTTGGCTCTGCTGTACCCAATCCTGTACCATTGGTGCCTTGCTGTCACTAAATACAATCTCCACAAAAGAGAGTGGATCATAGCTGTACAAGGCCCGAAAGGGTGTCATGCCTATGGATACATGCTAGGTGGTGTTGTCACAATATTCTCCTAAGTGTAACCATCTGACCCATGTTTTCTGCTGCCCTGCCACAAAATTCCTGAGATAGCCCTCCACCCACTTGTTGACTATCTCGGTTTGTCCATTCGTCTGAGGGTGATAACTGGTACTAGGGGTCAAGGCCGTACCAACCAATTTGAACAACTCCTACCAAAATGTACTCATGAATCTGCTATCGCTGTCACTGACAATGGTCTTGGGTAGGCCGTGCAACCTGAAGATCTCCCGGAAACACAGTTCGGCCACCTATGCTGCGCTGAAGTTTGTGGCTATGGAGAAGAAGTGTGCAAACTTCGTCAACTTGTCCACTACTACAAAAATGCAATCTTTCCCCTACTTCCTTGGCAACCCGGTGATGAAATCCATGGATATGCTTTCCCACTTGTGCTCTGGAATGGGTGAGGGTTGCAGTAGCCCTGCTGGGTGAGTGTGCTCATCCTTGTTCTCTTGGCATGTAGTACACTCCTTGACATGCCTTATTACATCCTCCTTGAGGCCCTTCCATTAGAATCTCTCTCTCACCTGCCTATATGTCTTACTAATCCTTTGGTTCCCTGCCATTGATGAGTCATGACATGCCTGCAATACTTTGGCCTTGAAGGCTGATCCAGGAACCAAAAAGATTCGGCCCTTGTAACAGATGAGGTCTTTTATAATCCTGAAGTTATCATCCTGTACCTGTCCATCCAATAGATGACAAGCGAACTGATCCTTTGCATACTCCAACACCAAGTGATCCTTCCAGTCAACTGATACACCAGTCATGGAAAAAATGGATGCCCTCCTGGACAATGCATCAACCACCACGTTGTTCTTCCCTTTGACAAATTCAATGTCAAATTCATAGGCCTGTATTCTTCTTACCCATTTCTGATGCCTTTCATTTAAGTCCTTCTGCTCCATTAGGTATTTAAGACTGTTATGATTTGATTTGACCACAAACCGTGCACCTACCAAATATTGACTGAATTTGGCTAGTGCGTGCATGATAACCAACATTTCTTTGTCATAAATGATGTAGAGTAGCTCAGGGCCCCTGAGTTTTCGGCTCTCATAGGCAAGAGGGTGCCTGTTCTGCATCAGTACGACCCCTATACCTTCTCCCAGGGCATCACACTCCAAGGTGAAAGGCAGGCTGAAATCTAGTAGAGTTAAGACTGGGCACGTGCTCATCACCTTTTTCATCTTATCCATCGTAATTTGAGCTTCTTCACTCCATTTGAAGTCTCCCTTCTTAGTCAAATCGGTCAAAGGTTCACACAACTGAGAGAACCCTTTGACAAACTTCCTGTAGTAAGTACACATGCCTAAAAATCCCCTCAACTCTGTGAGTGTATTAGGAGTAGGCCGCTCCATAATGGATTTTATTTTCTCCTGATGTACCTGTACCCCCTTTGCTCCGATGATGTGTCCCAAATAAAGAACTTCTGTCATTCCAAACCCACATTTGGACTCCTTAGTGTACAATGATTGTTCCTCCATGATAGACATGCTTTGGTCCACATGCCGAAGGTGTTCCTCCCACGTCTTGCTGTAAATGAGAAAGCCATAAAAAAATACTAGAAAGTGCTTCCTCAACTGTTTGTTGAACACATGGTTCATGCAAGATTGGAACGTAGCTAGGGCATTGGTTAACCCGAAGGGAATCACCAAAAACTCATAATGGCCATAATGACATCTGAAAGCAGTTTTTGAGATGTCCTCCTCCCTCATCTTGATTTGATGGTAGCCAAAATGTAGGTCAATTTTTGTAAAATAGACATCCCCATGCAGTTTGTCCAACAATTCATCAATCCTAGGTATAGGGTACCTGTTTTTGATTGTCTTTTTATTCAGAGCCCGAAAGTCAATGCACATCCGCACAGTTCCATCTTTCTTCTTGACCAACACTACTGAAGAAGCAAAAGGGCTAGAGCTCGACCTAATGTGTCCCATGTCCAAAAGTTATTTGATGGCTTTCTCTATCTCGTCTTTATACTTCTTCAGATGCCTATACGTCGTGGTGATGATTGGTTTAGCTCCTGTCTCTAGCTCAATGATATGCTCAAACCCCCTGTTGGGTGGAACCCTTGGAGGAATCGGTCCGAACACTTTGTGGTGCTTGTCAAGGATATATTGGATCTCTAGGGTGTAGTGAACCTTACCCTACTCATCCACACGTGCCGAAATCCTACATTCAGCTTCATACACAATCTCCTCCCTCTTGAATATGGCCTCCATCCTCTTGGTCGTAACTACCTTGGCAGAATTACCTGTCATGCTTCTAAGCACTACCTTTCATCTACCCTCCTCTGTAAAAGACATTTCCATGGTCTTGTAGTTGGTGGTGATAGACCATAATGTGCTGAGCCACTGAACTCCAAGGATTATGTTAGTGTCTGGGATATCCATCACATAGACATCCTGTACCAACTCATGCCTACCTAAGGTAAGCTTCATACCTGGAATGTACCTGTCACAAGGCATAGTGCTTCCACCTGCTACCTCCACCTTGAACCCTTCAAATTCCACTGTGGGTATATGCCTCCTTTTCAACAATGATGAGTCAATGAAGTTGTGAAAGGCTCCCCCATCAATCAATACTGATACCTTCTGCCCTTGAAAGACTCCTCTCATCCTGAAGGTGTTAAATTTGGGCACCCCACTGATAGATGCCAAGGTGGCTTTCTCCTCAGTCATACTATCCAGTCCTGTGACCTCCTCCTCTGTTGTCTCTGTGGTTTCGACCTCCATGTTCTGAAGTTGGCCATAGTCTTCCTCCTCCTCATTGTCTGAGGTCACCTCTATATAGTGGAGTTCGCCACGACCCATGCACTTGTGTGACGGGTTCCATGGTTCTTTGCACGTGAAGCAGAGTTTCTTCCTCCTCAGTTCCCTCCTGGTGTTATCATCCATTTTTCCACGACCCCTATCAAAAATCCTTGGGTCATGTCCCCCCTGATTCATTGGAGGTCTCTGATCTCTTCCTCCGGTTTAAGAGGTGGCCTAGGTACAAACTTGGGTTTGGCAGCTGGTCCTAGGTCCCTGGTTCTCCAATTGGCATCCTGCAGGTTGGTAGTCTTAAAAGCCCTTACCCAACCCTTCAAGGGTTCCATCAACCCTTCAGTGGAAAGCATCATAATCTTGGTTGGTGATATAGCCTGTATCATGATTGCTAGCCTTTGGAATTCCTCAATGTATACCTCCGCTGCTCCTGTTTTCCTGAGTTGTGTGAGCTCCCGGAAGTGCATCTCAGGATCCCCTTGATCAAATCTGTCAATGAGCCTCTGAGTGAATTATGTGTAGGTCATTATCTGATTGTGGCCTAGGGTGGTGAGTCCATGGTACCACCAATCATGAGCCTTTCCATCTAGGTACATAGTGGTAAATTTGATGGCTTCCATCTCCCTCATGGGATTAAGTTGTAGATAAGTATTTAACTTATGTACCCATGCCTGCGCTGCCATCTTGGTCGTACCATCAAAGTATGGAATTTCTATCTTCCCTACTCTTCGTTCGAACTTATAACTGCTCCTATGGTTCGGCCTGGGCTTGTTTCTGAACTTGAATTGGCAATATTGATCCAGGGACATCTGCCTCTGAATCATCATATCCAAGCCATGGTACTCCTTAGTACACTATGCCATCTGCTCAACAAAGTCATCCACCTGCTCCTGCTGTACCTATTCATCTATGAATGTGGGTAAGTATGGCCTAGGGTTATCCCTACTACCCATGTGTCCATGTGACGTGCCCCCTCTATGACTTCCCTCGGACCTGGGAGTTTTTTTTGAATTAAACCGGATTTCACCATGGTATCCACTAGCATCTTTGCTTCCATATGTCTCAAGGTATTTCCCCTGGTGAGTCATCTGCATCAACAGACGAGTGATCATCGACTGGTTTTCATCAATCTTCCTCAGATTCCCATCTACCTTCTTCAAGGTCTCAGTGATTTCGTCCTGTCCCCTTTGGTTTGTCTCCTGGATTTCCTGTAAATGGTGGACCAGGTTGCCTTCTGTGAGGTTTAAGGTTTGCTAGAATTTGTTGAATTCGATTGCCAAGAAATCCAAACCCTGTGGCTCACGGTCATCTCCCGATCCCTCCATTTCGACTTCTATTTCACTAGCTTTCTTTTTCCTTCTGCCCATAAAGATACCACTGTACCTTTGCATGCGCTAATCCTCACAGGTTTGGAGGATCATAGCTCTGATACCACTGTAATGATCCCAAGCCAATTTTTTTTCTTGGAACCACTAACTAACCACTGATCTACTTATTAAGTGTTGTGTATGCAGGTTGGGCATGAACATTTCAGCGTTAGGGTTTATTCAGTTATTCAACCAAAGATTATACAAGCATTATTGCCATCATATGAAGAACATCAACAATACACAAGATAGGAACCACAAGCAATAGCTGAACTTTATTATAAGAAAGCAAGCACCTGATACAAATAGCAAAGTAGATCTGGAATAGCTTAAGATGGCTTCAAGCCAATAAGATAGCTACATACAAAATGCTCTCGGAGCTACAAGCAAGCCTCCCAAAGGCTGTAATAGAATATGAATGCTCAACTGTAAAACCAGGGTTTAAGACCAACCCTTAAGCCACTGGTACGACCATTCTGGGTGATGGTATGACCTACTAAAGATAATGGATACCAAGGTTTTGGCCCTCTTGAAGATAAAGTCCCCCAAATGATGTCAAACTCCTCCCAATGATAGATCAAGGCACTGGAATCCTCCTCCTGAAGTATGGAGCTCAAACATTGAAGCCTCCTTCTCAAACTGCATAAACCCTAGACTGGTACGACCCTCCTAAAACCCTGAATATAGCCAATAGTACGACCTAGCTGAATATGGGCTCTGAATCCCCTGAAACTCTCTAGGATGATAGATCGGGGCACCACAAGCCCCTAAGAGAAGTTTCAAGGTCAGATCTACCTATGGCCTTCTAGATCTGAGAAACACTAAATCACCAAATCCTCCTCTTCTTCCTGAAATTGTCTCAACCTGTAAATAGATGATGGGGATGTGGTAACTCCTCCAAGAAGCCCTCAAACTAATGAGCAAGGGTTTGCAAGAAAAACCCTAATGCTGAAAACCTTCAAAGCTTCTTAAAGATGCTAGATCGAACTCTTCCTCATCCAATGGTGCACCCCTGCAAGAAAACCTTAGTTGGTATGGCCCTGCTGATCCAACTGGTACGACCCTGCTAGTCCTCCTGAATAGATGATAGATGTAGAATGGTGTGGGTGGAGTATTTCACCCCTGAGACCAAGCTTGGAACAAGGTGAGTGGAATCTTTCACCACTTAGTTGTTCACTAGGGTTTATAATATCAAAACCCTCAAAACTGTATGCTCAAGAGCATCAACAGGCAAATACCAAAATCCAGAATGAAATGAGAGGTGTGCCCTACCTTCTCTTTACACTTTTTCTCTATTTCCTTATTGAGTTAAGTTAACCCCTAGGGTTAAATCCCAACTCAACCTTCGACGCTTCTATTTCTTCATTGAGTTATCTTTTTAACTCTTTTCACATTTTCATTAAGTCAACTTAAGAATATAACATTAGTTTGGTTGAATTTTCCCCCTCGGTGTGAGACTATGGCCTAGTGGGGATGCCTAGGACACTATGTCATCCCAAACCTCCTTAGTTAGAGGTGGGGGGACATTACAGACAATTTATGTCGTTGTTAATGTTATATTGTCCTTCGCTGTAGATCACATTGCGAGGATGTTGAGTACGATCTCCTCTCGACATTAGAACTTGGCACCATTCAATATGTAGTGGATGAGTGACCAAAGAATATCCTTCAAAATAAACTATTAGCACTACACATTTGAAACCATAGAACTGGAAAATTAACTAAGTGAGAGTTCATATGTGCTTCCCCGAGTTCGGTTCTTTGTTCCTCTACCCTTGATTGAAGTGTCGTGTTCTCCAGGGTTGTTAACAAGGTGTCATATCTTAATCCCAAAATATGTATACAATATGCGAGAAATTTCTCAAATCATATAACTAGAAATTTGTAAATCTCGAAAATACCTTTTCAACTCTATAAAGAACGTGCAAAACGAACACCCGAATCAAATGTTATGGCCAAATTATTAAAGGTAATTTTATATATTTCAGAGGAGTTAATGGGAACTCCTCCGATATTTCAGAGGATTTGATGGGAGGTCCTCTTATTTGTTTCAGAGGAGTTCATGAGAACTCCAATTTGTTTCAGAGGAGTTGATGGGAACTTCTTTGAAATTTCAAAGGAGTTGATGGGAACTACTCCGATTTGTTTCAGAGGAGTTAATGAGATCTCCTCCGGTGCTCTCAGAGGATTTTTCAACAACTTTCGGAGGAGTTCATGGGAACTCCTCCGATGTAAATCAGAGGACTTTCTATGAAATCTTCTGGTATAAAGAAGACTTGTTCCCATCATTTCCTACGGTATGAAGGAAGACAATTTGAAAGAAATTCTAATTGTCCTTTTACCGACAAGAAACAACAATAACTTGAGTTTGAAAGACCATAACTTTCTCATACAACATCCGATTGAGGTGTCGTTTTTTGTAATGCGGAGAGCACAGTGAGATGCGTTTATCAAAATAATTGAACATGCTATTCAATCATTTGAGTGGATCCATGTTCAATGACGATCACAGTTAATGAAGCTCACTTGGTGGGAAATCCCAATGATCATTTTGGCACTTCTGGACCTCATATTTCAATTTCATCAGTTGCGTTGGAATCGTAATCGCGCAAGTCATATATCTAGCCTATTTAACGAGTGACAAATCCAAATTTACCAATACCCAAAATTGTGAGCAAAGAGATTTTTTAATGAAAGTTTGAACCTCATTCTTGATACCGCTTTACTAGAATTAAATTCTGTCTGATCCCGTGTCATCTGTGATGTATAGGTTCTTTGTTTGTCCATCAGAGTTGACATAACACATCAATAGGACGAAATTATAAATCCATCAAAACAACCAACTGACGTTCAGAGCACTAAGCACTTGTAGGAGCTTCGAGGATTGAATGTTTTTTGAAGTGTGTTTTAGAGCCAATGCCAGACAAACATGTGTTGTGGTTAACCTATTTGATGATAGAAGACACTTTCAAGATCATGGTTTAGTCACAAAACCAAAAAACACAAAGTAAACAAGCTAATATGGTACGTGAATGCAAGCTACTTACAACATAGATAGATTTGATTATGACTGCGATCATGAAGCAGATCAAGTGTGGTGGGTATCAGTTGTCAGTTATCAGATTATGCGTAAGAAGCTTCATCATCAGAAATGGTAGGAGACTAATTGATGACCCAACACAAAGGATTCGATCTAGGAGGAGGATAAGATAGGCCTAAAGATGAAGGTGGGATTTCCTGACCCGATCAACATTAGTGGGAGGAAGATCATTGTTGATGTGCTCAATGACAATGACGGGTCAACATCCTTCTTCTGGTGCATTGGGGGTGAGAGAGGGAAACTTATCAACAATGAGTGCATCGACGAGGGAGAGACGAACCTCGTCGATATGCAGTGTATCAAAGAGAAAGCGAGGAACATTGTTGATATGCAATGCATCGACAAAAGTGGAAAGAAGTTATCCGGTGGAGGTGGGAGAAAGGATGCGTTCGTCAGTATGCTATGTATCGGCGTAGGAAGAGGGAACTCACTAAAGTGTGGATCAACAGGTCGAGGTGATATAAAGAGTAACTGCAAATAGTAAAGCGAGAAGAGCGGGAGGAAATATTAGGCTTAGCCATTTGTACGAGAGAGAGAGAGAGTGCGAGGGTTCCAGTAGGAATATTTGAAGGGTGGGGGCTCAATTTCTTCTTTTAGAGAGATGGTAAGAAAACAAAATTGGGAGGTTGTTGTGCACACACAACAAATGACGACACATTGGTTGATGCCAAAATCTTTGCTAGTTTTTCTTAACTCCTAAGCAGAAAATGTAGATGGTCATAAAATTACTTTTAAGATCACAAATTCCGGAAATAATGTGCAATAGTTACCTGGAAGATCCCATTGTGGTGGTCTCACTAGTGATGCTTGCATGTTGGCTAGTGGAGCTTGTCTGCTATAAATAGAGGATGAGTTATGATGAGATTTATTTTCTTAAACTGCGTTGATGATTCACGTTGATATCTCCGTCATGATGTCGATATAGGTTTGGAATAAATAAAGATTTTTTACCAGGTGTGTATATAGATACCTCGTAGGTGTTGCTCCACTGCCCATGAGCGTCCACAAACCTTGCTCTGTTGCCAGTGAGCGTCCATAGCCCCAACAAAGATATCTGCATGTCCCCTAATCTGGTCAAACTTTCCTTTCCATTCCTTCCCAATTTATTTAGAGCGTGCTTGACATTTAATGGATGGGGAAATATGTGGCATTTTATCCCGATAGGGGATGAATACTAGCTATTGAGATTTATTTGAATATTTGCTGCACCTGGCTACATAAAGATATCCCTTTTGTTTTTCAGCCTTTATACTTTGACACTTCACCCTTCACGTGACCAACTACTTAGTGTGTGGATGGTTCCCTCGTTACATAGGATCTACTCACCAACCAATATGCAAGAATGACAATTGATTAACCACTATGTTAAGTCATGGTTTGATTGCTGCCACAATATTTCCAAATAGCTCTGATTTATATTCAAACAAAGAACAACAATCCTGCTCCTGAGCTAGGAAAGAGATGCATGCTGTGTAACACACCCACTATCGTAATTTTTAAAAATTTTGGGTTAATCTCCCATACAGGAGAAATCTCCACAAACCCGTATTAGCGAAATGCCAATCCCTGACTCTATACCAGGATTCGGGGTTCCTTCTATCGGGGTTTTGACACCCACGATATCTTGACAACTACAAACACCGATCTCCGATTCACCCCTTGGTTGTCTCAGCCCTACGTGGCTAAGCCTTTGATCCATACGACCGGTTTCTGTATGACCATACGACAGCTTCTCGTCAGGGTTTCGGAGTTTGCGGTGCCGAAGTGCCCATGTACCCGGAACTCCCGATTCTTCGATGTGTTCCTAGCGTATTGGCTTTCCGGGCTAAGTCCTGGTCAATACGACCACAACGTTCACAAGACCACAGTCTTAATTCCTGTTGGGGTTTGGTGCCTTTCAATGTTATGGCGCACAAGTCCCCTGGAATCTCGACGTGTCTTTATGCTAGCTAGCCCCCTTAGTTATACCATGGTCCATGTGACCACTTACCATATGCCTGTCGTCGTATAACCTTCCATCGGGGTTTCGGGGTTTATGATGTCGCGAGGCACAGGCCTTCGCAAATTCCGATCCTCCGATCCCTGATGCCACTCGACGTTGACTCACGGCCAAGCTTGAACTTCCGACACTTGTCCCTTGTTCTTGCGCCTATGGCCCACACTCCCTATGATGGCATGGAGCGACACCCATCCTCCACTGGAGTGCTATGACTGTGGTACCGTCGCGCTTCGGGATTTCGCGACTCCTCCTGTCGTGAGTTTCTTGTCACCGAGAATCCCAAAATGCCGAACCCCGATCTCTTCAGGATCCTTGGACACACGTCCCTCAGGTTAACGGTTATGATCGCGTCGGGAAATCGCGGATCGCGATTCCTGTATGCAAGAGTTCTTGCCTTCGGAGAACCCGATGCTCCAAATGCCGACTCGCCCAGATCTCCTGCCACGCGTCCTACCAAGATCAACGGTTGAGATCCCTTTCTCGGGGTTTCGCGACTTATCCTGTCCCATGTCTCTTGCCCTCAGAAATTCCGATTTCCCGATGTATCAAATGCCGATGGCGCTTGATCTCTAACACCTGTCCCTCCGATGGACGGTCCATATCTTATCGCTGTTTCGAGACTTGAGTGGCCCCGATGCCTGGTACCCCGGATCTCCGAGACGGATGATCTCGTGACACATGTCCCTCTCCAACCGGATGACTTAGATTTGCTCTCGGGATTTCGAGACTTTCGAAGTCCTGTTTCTCTTGCTCTCAGGATCTCCGATTCCCCGATTCCCGACTTCTTTGGGATCCTCTGCCACGTGTCCCTACTGTTTGGACGGCTCAGATCTTGTCGAGGTTTTCACTTGGATTTCCCCGAGCACTTGTCCACGGGAATGCTGATTTCCCGATGGCAAATATCCCGATCCCCCTCCGGATCTCCTGACACGCGTCACGCATAATGGACGGTCCCGATTTGATCGGGAAATCGCGTATCGTGATTTCATTGTGCAACGGTTCTACACTCCTAAAATCTCCGATGAGTGAAATCCCGATGCCTCCCAGAACGCCGACACGTGTCCTGCCGAGATCAACGGCTAGGACTCTTCCTCTGCACACTAGAGTTTAGCTCCGGTGCAACTCTTCTCGATCCAACGGTTTACAGGATTTCTACTCCAGATCTAATGGCTCAAATCACTTCCTCGCGCGCCTACCCCTGCGCAGCTTCTCCGGATCCAACGGCTGACGGATAATGTGAACCGAGATCTAACGGTCCAGATCCGTTCTTTTGGGTCTTGGGATTTACGATCCCAATTTCTCGTTGCTCACGATGAGAGAGGGCAAGGCATGTAACGCCTGCGTTACTTTCGTCAATCTAATGGTCGTGAATGACTATGGTTCACCCGACGAGATCTCATCCGTCGACTTATCACTCCTCACAACACTACTATCTTGGAACATTAATAGAATCATTCCTCCTCGTGCAGGATTAATAAGGCCTATGCGTTCGAACCCTTGTTTTGGGTTCTTAGCGAACCTTTCCAAGGAGGAAATCTCTGTGGAGAGATCCCTACCGGGGCATTCTCGGAAGCGGTAAAGGGAGACAGCTTCCCGAGAATGGATGGACATGGTTTGATTCATTTATCAATGTAAGTCGAGCACGGTTTCCCCGGTGCTAAACATATATATCAATTCATTCATATCAAGCTCTACGCGAACATTCTTATGCGGGAGTTATTTATAATTTCACAATTCTATGAACCAATATCTACTCCTCATTATCAATTTCTGCACAGACATTCTTACACAGGAAATATTTACAATTCCACAAGTCTATGAACATATGTGACAGTATATAAATTTCAATATGCAACATACGCAAAATACTTATCAGAAGTAACTACAACAATGGGAGCAACTGCTGAGAGGGGTGCTCATTTCCACCCAACCGTAGGCGTAGCGACTCCTACTGGATTTACCACTAGCCACCCCCGAGCTGAGAGCAGGATGTCCTGAGACCTGCGTCTCTCTGTCTGCCAGTGCCCAGGAGCGAAGGTTGCAATCCTCCCTCTCTGCGATCACTCATTCTGCGTAAAAATTGCCAGAGTTCCCCTCGCGTCTGCCCCCTCTTCAATCGCTTCTGCCATACGCCTTATCCTCTCGCGAGGTTGCGTGTGGCACGATTACCCTCGCGCTGGTCAGTCATGATGGCTCTACGGATAGGCGGTTCACCTCCCCATCCCTCATCAAGCCATCAACCTACCAGCCTGCAAGGCATTTATTTCAGGGCTAGTGAGCCGCTTTTGGTTCTCCGGGCCAGTGGAGTCCAAATATGGTATTCCATTCTTGGTGGAAGTTAACGCCCCTTTTTCAAGGTGCCCTCCACCACCATCGTGGTCTCTGTTCCGCACATCCCCTCTCAGCATTTCTGCAATAAATTCAAACTATCATTTACATTCATTGACCTCTTCCTGCAGGTCCATTTACAACACACATTCATACTTATAAGTTTTGCCATAGTCCTTGGCCAGTTCAGCTATATTTACAATCTGGGGGAAACAGGGTGTTACACGCTGATTCGTGCTTGTTTCCTGTGCGAAGGTGATACCTGAGAAAAGACAAGCAACAATGAAATGCCTGTATGTCATTAGATACAAATAGGAATTATGAGACAAGCAAGAATGTCTCTAAAGAAAAAGATGACGAGGAAAGAAAGAGAGGAGGAGATGTATCCAGGATTATAGATGAACTCGACCCAAGACCTGTTGCAACAAAAAAAGAAATATTGGATAAACGATGACCAAAGATATGCAGTCAGTAAAGAAAGATAAACTGGAAAATAGATTAGGACACGTGAGTGTTCCCAACAACTTTAAGGGTGTTGATGCATTTCAACCAACAAGGAGTTCACATCCTTCCGATAATACTAATTCGGGTGAAAGCTAATGCATGTACTATTTCATTCAGATGAGCTTTGGTGCGAGCGCTGACTAAGAATTGCATTCTTCATCATGATTTTATGAAAGCTTCTAGTTCACTTTTGTAGCCTTGTGCTTTAATGAGCAAGGGTTGGATAGAACTCCAATTCATTGTTCATTAGATTTCTTTACTTTGACCATGTGAGATCTTCATTTCCTCTTCTTCACTTCTTCTAGCTCTAGAACTGACGTTACAAATTGATATGCTTAGTTAACCATAGTTCTAATTGTGCATGATCAATTCAAATTCTTTGAATACATGTGTCTTCCTTAGATCCTGTTTTTCTGTTCCAGTTTCTGGGAGACAGAGTAGATTTGAGCTTGAGTGTTGGTTTGTATGATGAAATCTCTCCTTTGGGGCAAACAATGACTGTAGCTAGGATGATTGTCATTTATGCCTCAAGGAAGTGTGCTTGAGAACCATTTGATTGATTAGTATCCCTGAAATTAGATTTCATTTGATGTAGATTGGGGAGAGATTGAAACTTGATGCCCATTTATAATGACTTGGATGATTTCGCTGAATAGACACCATCCTGAGTCGATGCAGTTCCTTCAATCCAGTCTTAATCTTGGCCAAGTTGTAAAGTATTCCTCAAAATATGTTCTTTCAAGATTTTGGGGTAATTGGCTCTTCAACTATCAACGTCAGAGTGAGTGTTGCTGAAATAAGTGAATCCTGCAGTTGAACATCTCAAAGAATTCCTACGCATGGTTTCCTTGTGAAGATGGACAAAAACCAAGATTGAGCCAAGCTTTTAGTCAGAGAAAAATGAAAAGCAACAAATAAAAAGAAGAAAGTTTTGATAAAGGAAACTTAAATTAAAGAAAACATTCATGAACTACAAACTAGACTAATAGCAGTTGGTGGTCTTTATTTAAGCAACCAAAACAAATTGAAATCTATGCTATTCAAACAAAAACAAAGGCAAACATCTAATCTATGAAAGCAAAAAGGAAGTGAAAGAACCATGATAATCCTATTCCTAGCCTATCCTACATTGGGTGAACGAAGGCTAGGTGTAAGTCTAGTTCCAGTGAAACCAATCAAGTAACTCCAAACCTTCAATGACATGTTCATTGAAGGCCAACTGCATATATTGAAGCAATGAGGGATGAAAGATAGGAAGAATTGATTCAAGCAAGTCTTTGCCCAACATGCTGAATTTGGCAGTGTTATGATTCATGGTACATGTAGATGTGTAGGATTCCTCCAACCAGACCTCAATTCTATCGTAGAGTTTAGAATGATCGTTGTATGATTATTGGAAAGAGATTGAAAGTGAGTGATATACTTGATGAGACTCATAAGTGAAATATGCTTGCATTGTATCTTGTAAGGGAGTCTCAAAGTGGGCGGCGTCGTTAATATTGGGCATAGAATTAAGACAACGAGCTCTTGACATAAATGTCAGTTGAAATTGGAGAGCTTCATTATCGATGCAAATCTCCCATAGTTCAAAATTCCCATAGTCCTCATGCTGAGAAGGGAGATGATAGTTGATTGTTTGAGGGAGACATTGAGCGAAGGATAACTCCAAAGATTCTCCTATGACATCAATGAAATCACATGAAGAGTGTTGGAGAATTAAAATAGAATTCAAGGATGAGTGATGCATTTGCCCTTGAGGATTAATAGGTAATTCTAGTGCAGATTGAGACAATGAAATTTCTTGGTTCAGCTCAATGTTTCTTGTGTTTTGTATGGTGATGGGCTGTTTGTTTGTTGTGATTTGTTCATGACGATCCACAAACTTGTTGTGCTTTGCAGATTTTAGATTTTCTGTGATTAATTTCTGTGCATTAGGATCCAAATTTTTAGATTGTGTAGGATCAACGAGTGATAGGTTAGTACTCAAATTTAATTTCAGAATAGAAAGGTAGTCATCAAAAATAGGGTTATCGATATCAAATTGGGATTCAACATGTTCCAAAAATCCAGATTCAACATGTGTCATGGATGGACTGTCATTAAGAAAGGATGATTGATCGATCAAGGATGGGAACTCTTCTTGTTTTGGTTTATCATTCAATGTTTCATCACTAGAATAACAATCTGAATGAATATCTTTAGATTTATGCAAAGTGAATACATATATTTAGATTCTGAAAATGATGGGATTTCTCCGGTAGGAGATTCATTGCAGACTAGAATATGTTCATGCTTTTTTGAAGGGGGATTATTAAATGGTTCACACTCCGGGGCTAAGGGGTCTAACATTTCTGATAAGGATTCCCCTACAACTGTGTTAGAGTGTTGGTCAGAGATTATGTACCCCGTGTCCTTCATGGCCAGATCTGAATCTTGTGGATGAGAGATTAGTCGGTAATGGTTGGCTCTCCACATGAAGATTACATCCCTCATATACATGTAGGGGCTTCCAAACACTACTCCACATATGTAAAGGGGTACTAATTCAATTCCACTTCATGTAGTTACCTTGATCTGTGCATCCTTGTTTACCCATCCTAATTGATATGGGCTAGGATGATCGTGAACTTCCAATCCAAGCTTGTTGAGCAAATTTGTTGCTATGAGATTATCCTGTGAACTAAAGTCAGACAAGGCGTATATCTTACTCTTCTTGACCTGGATGTTGATGTGGAAGAGTCTGGTCATCTCCTTCTATTCTCGATGATGAAGGCTACTGAGACTCACCTCCTTCTACCTTGATGTGAAGACAATCTTATCACCCACATTGGAGCTTCTTTCAACATGATTGTTCAAATTCGTGGCTAGAAGATTATTTTTCTTTTCATCCTTATTGCGATTCTTTGAGTTCAACTTTGGATGTAGTTTCCAACACATTTCCTCAGTTTTCCCATCAATATTTCAATGGTTACAATGGTTGTTAGAATCCTTAAACTGATATTCAGTGGTTGCCGTCTTCTTATGCTTTTCCCCTTTCCAGTTCTTCTTCCCCTCCTTGGAAGATTCTTGGTGCTCTTTCTTCTTGGAACTGTTTGGATTCCCTTTCTTGTGGCCTATGTTTTTCAGATATTGTGCCTATACACATGAAATCCACTATCATTGTCTTGAAAAACATCACTTTCTTTCACAGATGGTTATGTAGACCTCCCAGATACTTGAGGAGTACATCTAGGCTCTTGGGAGAGATACCCAACATAATGGTCTTCCTTCTAAACTAATTGGTGTACTCTTGTACACTCTCCCCTTGATTCTACCTGAAGTAGTATGAGCGGATCCATTGATCCTCTACATACCCGATATGGTAGAACTAAGACTTGATGAGGGTTTTGAAGTCCTTCCACCTAGTTACTGGTGGACCACCCTCCAATTTAAGTGTTTTCCTCTTGATTTCCCACCAGGTTAAAGCATGGCCCTCTAGTTTCAGTCTAACAAATGATAGATTTTGTTCTTCATCTATGTGGTGAACGTTGAAATACACTTATAGTTGTTGCAACCAATGATTCAATGTTAATGCATTGATCTCACCTTGGGATGGCTTTATGTCTAGTTTTGTTTCTTTCTTGAATAAAGACTATGGAGGATTTATCGTATTGGAACTCAACTACTCTTTCTTAGGTTCTTTCTATGACTTATTTTTTGGGTATTTGTTATCCCTCAATTTCCCATTTGATTCGATCTCTAAGTACAATCCTCCAACTTCTCTGAATGACTCGATATTTCTTGCTAAAGCCATGATGAGGAGGGACAGATTATGAGATATGATAGTGACTTTTTCTTCTAGCCCCACAAATCTCTCCTTTGTTGGTTCTCAAGGGTTGTTATTGACAAACTCGTTGACCATGGATAGAGTTATACGAATTTATTGTTAAACCGATTCATGGATCTCTGCAACTTTCCACAAACATCCCAAGAAAACTTGCACTGATACCAATATGATCTATAAACTATCGTGGATATTCCACTGGACAATTTTGTCACAATATATCTAATAAAAATATTGAAATATTTACTCTGAAGGTTAATTTCCTTTAGATTTGAGATTCTTTAATTACTGGTTTTCTGCTTAAATGTATGAAGTTGCTGAAATGTGAAAAATAGAGAGCAAAAAAAACACACACACCATCCACAAATACACACAAGATGAAATTTCTACATAATATCCCTTGTTATGCTCTCAAAGTACCACTCCTAGGTGCTCTACTCAACTACAAAAAAATATAATCCTAAAGAATGGAATCATTTCTTCTCCTAGCTATTATAAAAAATGGGTGTGCTCATTTCACCATAGACAATATAGCAATATTGTCACCCAACCATAGGCACAAAGACCACCCCTGAGCACCTTAACCTTGACGAACAAAATAATTCCGGTAGTAGACCAATAGCCAACCAAGGCTAGCGCACCAAGCAAGGATAACCAAAGACCAAACAGAAAGTCCAAACCAATAACCCAAGACAAAGTCACCATTGCAACAGTTGTAGTTCTCCTTCACTCATGCACACTTCTTGTCCTTATGCAGTCGTGAGTGTGTGAGTCACAAATGAGCTCTAGCGACCTCTATTTATACTACTCCATCTTAACTGATTGGGATGACTTCTCTTCCTGGGGGATACTAACTCAATATTAATTATTCTATTAAGTCGACTTGTCTTCTAGGGTTATTGTCCAAGGCTTTACGGTTTCTCTTGTTTCCCAAAATATTCTAGTTTCGTCAAAGGTTACAAGTGGAGGTTAATACCTCCCGCGGCTACCATAATATCAAGACTCCCTCCTAGCTAGGGAGGTATTAAAGGAAATTGTATTGAGCACAAACAAACCATTCAACCGATAGCATCATCATAGCCACACAGACTATCTCATGATCAAATCACAAGAACCATCATCACTATCCAACTAGATAGTCTCCATGACAATCAGAACAATGCCATCCAATATAACATTATTGTGTCTATTGATAGTAGTATACAACTACTATCCAGTGGTACACAACCACTATCAATAGCACACTTCTACTAACCAATGACACACAGTCTCTATTAGTGGATCAAATCCACCACGGTAGTATACAACTACTGTTTAGAGACATACAATCTCTACAACAATCATATCATCTGATATCAATCTACATAAACAATATCATGATACAAAATGAGTCATTTGGGCCATTCTTCCACTCACATCTGTGTACATGAGTGAAGGAGAACTATCCCAAGCATAGAAGAATAATTGTCTCTGATTCCCGAGCTTGGACCATTCACCTAACTTGGCCATTCCTCCAACACAAATCATAGTGCAACCTTGAGAGAATGAGTCTGCCCTAGGGAATTCCTGTCCCTGATTGTTGAACCTGGACCATTCACCTAATTGGGCCATTCCTCCGACATTGATCATAATGCAACCTGGAGAGAATGAGTCTACCCTAGGGAATGACTGTTTGGATCATTTCCTAAGGAAATGGATGTCCTGCACCAACCTCCAAAATGGACCACTCTTCAAAACTGCTCACAACTGTGAACTTCAAAAGAATGACTGCCTGACGAGGCAAGCCATTCTACTTGACCACTACTTAGAGTGACTTCCAAGAAGAATCACTGTCCTAGACCATTCCCCCACATTGACCACAAGGGTAATCATTGTCTATGGTACATCAACAATCTATCGAATCATTTTCATTATGAAAATGACTGTCCAATCTGGACCATTTTTCGAACTGGAAAATGCCCGTCTGTCAGAAATCTCGAACCACTTTCTGGACTGGAAAGGAACTTCCCAACCTGGACCATTTTCCAAACTAGAAAATGACTACCCATGAATCAATGATATATATTAGTGCTCCCTCCCAACCTGGGGAGCCATCTCTTCCCTTTCAGTTAAGGGAGTTATCTCCATGAGCCCCATCTTGTCCCTTAAGTACGCAAACTTTATCCTGGACAAAGGCTTTGTTAAAATATCTGCTACCTGCTCATATGTGGAGATATATTGGAGTTTCACTTCTCCTTCCTGGTCTTTACACGAATAAAGTAGTATTTGATCTCAATATGTTTCGACCGATCATTAAAAACTGGGTGTTTTGATAGCCTCATACAACTTTGATTGTCACATTATATTACAGTCGAATTTGGTACCTGATCAAATAATCCAGAAATCAGCTTCCTCAACCATACTGCTTCGGTACATTCCTCACATGTTGCGATATATTCTGCTTTTGCTGTGCTGAGTGTGACAGAATTATGTTTCCTGCTGGCCCATGATATCATAGTAGAGCCCAAACTGAAACACATCCCTGAAGTACTGCTTCTGTCCTCTGCACTCCCTGCCCAATCTGAATTTGTGAATCCATGAAGCTATATATCACTGGATGAGGTGTATCTTAAACCATAGTTTAGCATCCCATGAATATATCTTAGAACATGCTTTGCAACTATCCAATTCTCATGTCTGGGTTCCACTTGGAACTGGCTTAAAGTGTTTACAACAAAGCAAATATTTGGTCAAGTATTCACTAGATACATCAATGACCCAATCAATTGCCGATATAGGGACGGGTCTACTGGATCAGAATTTGAGCCTCTTACTTTTCTTATATCTATGGTCATAGGAGTGGCCATGGAGTTTCAATCCATCATTCCAAATTTCTGAAGAATATTCACTGCATGCTTCTGCCATACTTATAGTCCTAAGTAGTAGTGCATGAGACCAAGATATTTCATATCGAACTCTGAAGCTAATTCCTATTTACACCTTCTTACACTGGGTGATGAGAGACTTTGCACCTGTCAAGAATAAATCGTCAACATACAATAGTAGAATCACAGGTGCATTGTTCACAACTTTGTAGTAGAGATTTTGATTTGCATAACGCTTAGAGAAACCAAGTCTTATTAAGTAACTATCCATTCTGGCATACCGAGCTCTTGGATCTTGCTTGAGTCCATACATGGCATTCTTTAATCTGCAAACACGAGTGTCTTTGGGATGTACCTCAAAACCTTGAGGTTGTTCAATGTACACTTCTTCTTCAATTTCTCCATTGAGAAAAACTGTCTTTACATCCCCATCTGGTGTAGACTCCATCCCATGGAAGCAACAAGAAACATAATGGATCTAATAGAAGTATATTTGGAAACATGAGCAAAGGTTTCGTCATAATCTTCTCCCTCCTTCCAGGAGAACCCACTAGCTACGAACCTTGCCTTGTATTTGTCCACACTTCCGTCTACTACATGTTTGATCTTATAGACCCATTTTGAAGTTACCACTGTTTTTTCCTTGGGTCTAGATAGGATTTCCCACACGTCATTTTTCATGATAGACTGATATTCTTCTGTCATGGCTTCTTTCCACTATTTCTTCTGAGCTTCTTCTTCAAATGTGGTGGGTTCTTCATTTATAATTTTTGTCTTACATGCTACATAGCTGGAGAATCTTTTGGGCTTCTTGCTTTCTCTGAAAGTGTCACTTGGTGCTTTGAGTCTTTCTGCTTCTTGTAGAGTAGCTTCAATCCAAGATGGACGTTTTCTAGTTTTGGGTACAATGATTGATTCAATAGGTTCCCATGGTTACATCAGATGATCAAGTTGTTCTAGTTCTTCATTCTGACTTTCTGGAAAACACGTGCTTTCTTCTTTAGGCTCTTCATATTCTTCTTCTTCCATGGATTCTTCTATAGATTTCTTTATAATCCATATTCTCATTGAAGGTTACGTCTCTGCTGACTTCAATCTTATGTTGTTCTGGAATATAGATTTTGTAGGCTTTGGAGGATTCACTATATCCAACAAATATGCCCTTTTTTCCTAAGGGTTATAGTTTCTTCCTTTTATCCTTGGGGATATGAATGTAAATAGGGCACCCAAAGATTCTTAAGTGTTCTATATTAGGTTTCTTTCCTGAGAAGGCTTATTCTGGAGTCATATCCTTCAATATGCGGTGGGGAATTCTGTTATGAACATATATTGCTGTCATGGCTGCTTCTCCCCATAAATACATGGATAACCTTGATCGTTTATTAATGCCTTCACGGTTTCCTGAATGGATCTATTATTCTTTTCTGCTCACCATTTTGTTGAGGATTATGAGGAATAGTTAGCTCCCTCTTAATCCCTGCTGATTTGCAAAAGACAACAAATTCCTTGGATGTGTATTCTCCTCTATTATCTGTTTTCAAAGTATTGATTTTCTTGCTTGTGAGGTTTTCGATTTCTGCTTTGAATTCTTGAAACTTGCTGAAAACTTCATCCTTTGTCTTGAAGAGATATAACCAAGTATTTCTTGAGTAATCATATATGAAGGTTACATAATAAAGAGAACCTCCTAGATATTTGACTGGCATTAGACCGTAAACATCTGAATGTATTAGATCTAGGATTTCCTTAGATTTATTATTGCTACTTGAGAATGGCTTCTTAACATTTTTACCAAGTGCACATCCTCTAGAAATTCCTTCAGGTGTAGATTGTAGTTCTGGTATTCCTTTAACCATTTTCTCGAGGAAAGGTAATGCTTGATAGTTAAGATGAACATACCTTCCATGACAAAGTTCATTGGTGTTAAAATTAAGAAGTTGCAAGAACCATTCTCCGGGAGGATGGCAAAGACCCTAGTTGAGATCTAGGGCCCCAAGTACACTTCTGGGGTTCTTGGTCTGGGAACTAGAAGTTACATCCATGGAAAAAGACCCTAGTGAGGGCCCCCAGTGTATTTCCGGGGTTCTTGGTCAAGGACCAAGAAGTTTGATGATATAAGTCCCTAGATGTGTTCTAGGGCCCCTGGATGTGGTCCAGAGAATCCTTGCTCGATGCTTGGATTGATTCTTGGTTGTGTACCTTGGTGGATAAGACCCTAGTGGTGATCTAGGGACCCCATACACGTTCTGGGGTATCTTGGTCTGGGACCATGAAGTTCTTGGTTATGTACCAAGCCAAGATGATGTGTGATCTTCTTCTCTCCCGGGATGGTCCATGAGACCTAGGAGCAGTTAAAAATTACATGATCACATCATTGACCTTCCTCTTATGCTAGGATGATAAAAGCTTATAAGTTATATCATGAGACCTTTGTAGACATTCTTCCATTAAATAAGAACCCCCCTTTAGTTTGTTTGAGCCACGTCCTCCCTTTTGTTTATGTGATTTGGGTCTTTGCTAGCCACCTTGACTTGTTGACTTTCTAATTAATATTTTATGATTAAAATGTTAATTATTTAATTTGTTTTATTGTTGGGTTTTAATATAACCCTAAAATTAGGGTTAATTTGTAAACCCTAACCTACTCACCTAAACTATAAATAAGAGACCTCTCCCCTCACTCATTCATTCATTATTCATTCCTCTTCTTTCAAATCTCTTGGTATGAAATTTGATGTAACCTCCTTGTTTGCTCTTGCTGGTTTAGGGTGCGGCCTCCTAGGATTGTTTTTGTTGAGTTTAGGTGCGACCTTCTTGGTCTGAGGTTTTGTTGGTGTGTGGTCCGACCCCTTCTTGTTCAGTCTGGTATAGAGGTGGGACTTCCTCCTTGGATGCTAGTATGTGGTGCGACTCCCTCCTTTGTTGCTGGTATAGGGTGCAACTCCCTCCTTGGTTGCTTGTATAGTGCTGAGACTCTCTTAGAAGTGGTGCGACCTGCTTGGGATTGCCACCAAGGGTTTATCCTTCCTCTATATTTCTCCCGCCAACCCCTAAGGGTATTTTTCCAGCCCACTATTGTCTCCTTGTTGATACTATCACTTGTTCATGTGCTGCCTCCTTTCTCCTCATTGTTTATTGCTACTGTCTCACTGTTGTTGGACATGTTTTGCTATTGCTAGTGCCACCTATGTTGTTGCCTCTGTTTCCTCTTTGGTAACCTGTGTTTGCTGCCTTCAATAGGGTTTGTAACGAAGCCCTCTAACTACTGTTATAACTATAGAAATGTTGTTTTGGACAGTTTTAGTTTAGGCTGTAAGGAACCTTCTTTTGGATTGTGGTGTCCTTGTTTCATCTTGGTACTAGTTGTTTGGTATGCTGGCTAGTTTTCTGATATTTCCCTAAGCTCTTGGAAAAACTTCTCTTGGGCTTCTTGCTTTCTCTGAAAGTGCCACTTGGAGATTTGAGTCTTTCTGCTTCTTGTAGAGTAGCTTCAAGCCAAGCTGGATGTTTTCTAATTTTGGGTACGATGACTAATTCAATAGGTTCCCATGGTTGCATCGGATGATCAAGTTGTTTTGGTTCTTCATTCTGACTTTCTGGAAAACACGTTCTTTCTTCTTCAGGCTCTTCATATTCTTCTTCTTCCATGGATTCTTCTATAGATTTCTTTAAATCCATCTTCTCATTGAAGGTTACATCTCTGCTGACTTCAATCTTATGTTGTTCTGGAATATAGATTCTGTAGGCTTTGGAGGATTCAGTATATCCAACAAATATGCCCTTCTTTCCCAAGGGTTCTAGTTTCTTCCTTTTATCCTTGGGGATATGGATGTAAATAGGGCACCCAAAGATTCTTAAGTGTTCCATATTAGGTTTCTTTCTTGAGAAGGCTTCTTCTAGAGTCATATCCTTCAATATGTGGTGGGGACCTCTATTATGAACATATATTGCTGTCATGGCTGCTTCTCCCCATAAATACATGGATAACCTTGATCGTTTATTAATGCCTTCACGGTTTCCTCAATGAATCTATTCTTCCTTTTTGCTACACCATTTTGTTGAGGATTATGAGAAATAGTTAGCTCCCTCTTAATCCCTTCTGATTTGCAAAAGACAACAAATTCCTTGGATGTGTATTCTCCTCCATTATATATTCTCAAAGTATTGATTTTATTTCTTGTGAGGTTTTCGATTTCTGCTTTGAATTCTTGAAACTTGCTGAAAACTTCATCCTTTGTATTGAAGAGATATAACCGAGTATTTATTGAGTAATCATCTATGAAGGTTACATAATAAAGAGAACCTCCTAGATATTTGACTGGCATCAGACCGTAAACATCTGAATGTATTAGATCTAGGATTTCCTTAGATTTATTATTACTACTTGAGAATGACTTCTTAACATTTTTACCAAGTGCACATCCTCTGCAAATTCCTTCAGGTGTATATTGTAGTTCTGGTATTCCTTTAACCATTTTCTCGAGGAAAGGTAATGCTTGATAGTTAAGATGAACATACCTTCCATGCCAAAGTTCACTGGTGTTAAAATTAAGCAGCTGGAAGAACCACTCTCCGGGAGGATCGCAAAGACCCTAGTTGAGATTTAGGGCCCCCAGTACACTTCTGGGGTTCTTGGTCTGGGACATAACAGTTAGATCCATGGAAAAAGACCCTAGTGAGGGCCCCTAGTGTATTGTTGGGGTTCTTGGTCAAGGACCAAGCAGTTTGATGATATAAGTCCCTAGATGTGGTCCAGGGAATCCTTGCTCGGTGCTTGGATTGATCCTTGGTTGTGTACCTTGGTGGATAAGACCCTAGTGGTGATCTAGGGCCCCCATACACGTTCTGGGGTATCCTGGTCTGGGACCATGAAGTTCTTGGTTAAGTACCAAGCCAATATGATGTGTGATCTTCTTCTCTCTCAGTATGGTCCATGAGACCTAGGAGCAGTTAAAAAGGACATGATCACATCATTGACCTTCCTATTATGCTGGGATGATAAAATCTTATAAGTTATATCATGAGACCTTTGTGGACATTCTACCATTAAAGAAGAACCCCCCTTTATTTTGTTTGAGCCATGTCCTCCCTTTTGTTTATATGATTTGGGTCTTTGCTAGCCACCTTGACTTGTTGACTTTCTAATTAATATTTTATGATTAAAATATTAATTATTTAATTTGTTTTATTGTTGGGTTTTAATATAACCCTAAAATTAGGGTTAATTTGTAAACCCTAACCTACTCACCTAAACAATAAATAAGAGACCTCTCCCCTCGCTCATTCATTCATTATTCATTCCTCTTCATTCAAATCTCTTGGTCTGAAATTTGATGTAACCTCCTTGTTTTCTCTTGCTGGTTTAGGGTGCGACCTCCTTGGATTGTTCTTGCTGAGTTTAGGTGCGACCTTCTTGGTCTGAGGTTTTGCTGGTGTGTGGTGCGACCCTTTCTTGTTCAGTTTGGTATAGAGGTGGGACTCCCTGCTTGGCTGCTAGTATGTGGTGCGACTCCCTTCTTTGTTGCTGGTATAGGGTGCAACTCCCTTGTTGGTTGCTTGTATAGTGCCGAGACTCTCTTAGAAGTGGTGCGGCCTACTTGGGATTGCCACCAAGGGTTTATCCTTCCTCTCTATTTCTCCCACCAACCCCTAAGGGTATTTTTCCAACCCACTGTTGTCTCCTTGTTGATACTATCACCTGTTCATGTGTTGCCTCCTTTCTCCTCGCTGTTTGCTGCTACTGTCTCACTGTTGTTGCACATGTTTTGCTGTTGCTATTACCACCTATGTTGTTGCCTCTGTTTCCTCTTTGGTAACCTGTGTTTGCTGCCTTCAATAGGGTTTGTAAGGAAGCCCTCTAACTGCTGTTATAACTATAGCAATTTTGCTTTGGATAGTTTTAGTTTAGGCTGTAAGGAACCTTCTTTTGGATAGTGGTGTCCTTGTTTCTTCCTAGTACTAGTTGTTTGGTATGCTGGCTAGTTTTCTGATATTTCCCTAAGCTCTTGGAAAAAATGTTCACAAGATCATGATGAGATTTACCCCTTAGGGTTTTAGAAAGTAAAGGGTACTCAATAGCCTTCTCCAAAGGAAAGGGTCTTACGTGTCCCTCAAATGGAAGTATGAGCTCAACCATGACAATTAGAGCTCAAGAAGGTGGACTTTACAAACTAATTGGTAAAGTTATTCAAACATTAGCTCATGAGATGATCAACCCATGCGAATTATGGCACAGAAAGATTGGACATATCAAATATAATGCTCTCCTAGGTTTGCAAAATATGGTAACAGGGATGTCGGTTTTTTCTTTTGAGCATGATAGTATTTGTAGAGGTTGTTCTCTTGGTAAAAATACAAAGAAAGCTTACCCTCACGGTATTACAAAAACTAATGGTATATTAGATCTTATTTATTTAGATCTTTGTGGACCTATGAATGTTTCGTCCATGAATGGTTATCTTTATTATATCATTTTTATTGATGATTGCTCTCGTAAAACTTGGATTTATTTTTTGAAAACTAAAGATGAATCTTTCAGTAAATTTCAAGATTTTAAGAATCTTGTCGAGAATCTTGTGATCATCTTTTCCGGGCTTTTGGGATTAAGAGGTAGTTGATTGTGCGTTATAATCCTCAACAGAATGGGGTTGTAGAAAGAAAAAAACATGACAATTTGTGAAGCATCCAGAGCCATGATGTATGATCAGAATCTTCCATTGTCTCTTTGGGCCGAAGCTGCAAGCACTGCATTCTATATTCAAAACATGTGTCCTCATAAAGCTTTAGAAGAGAAAAATCCGGAAGAAGTCTTCACCGGTAAGAAGCCTTCAATTGACCATTCGAGAATTTTTGGTTGTCCTGTCTATATTCATGTACCTAAAGAAAAGAGAACTACATTAGAGCCCTATGAAAAGAAAGACACTTTTGTGGGGTACAATGAGACCTCAAAAACATATCGAATCTATGTAAGAGGGAAAAAGCACATAGAGGTCAATAGAGATGTGACTTTCCATGAGGAATCCGCCTTTCATTGTTCCAGAGAACTTCCATGTGATACAAAGGAGAAGGAAGCTCCAACTCCAAAACCTTCAGATTCACCACTTTTAGATGAGTAGAGGGAGGAGGCTAGAGAGCCTTCAATGGATCCCATAAGGGATTTTTTTGAGTTTCCCCTAGAGAAACCTCGTGTCAAAAGGAAGCCAACATGTTTTTATGAAATTTTTAAAGAAGCAGAAAAACATGCAACACCTAAAGGTACCTTTAGAGAAAGAAAGAAACCAGATAAATACTCAGGTTTGATAGCTTAGTTGAATCTTGTGATTGACACATAAACTTCCACTTTTGATGAGGCGTCCCCCTGAAGCCAACAAAACTCTGATACCAAATGTATATTTTAACCTTGTACAATATTTTACTGGAAACAAATTTTCAATAAAAGAACAAAAAATATACAATGGGAAATACACACATTACACAAATATTTTTCCCATGGAAACCCAAACCAGGAAAACCAACTTATTCTATATTCATTCATAGTGATACATTGTTTGCAATACAATATACATATAGGAGCCAGTGGCATCCAAAACCCTAAACCAATGACATGGATTAGTCAACAACCCTAATTTCTTAATCGGAAATAGAAAACCATCGGCATAAACCATGTGCTGAAAAATCACCCAACAATGGACACGAAAATCGAGGTGACATAAAAAATGAGGCAAAAATGTGGCACATTTCCCGAGGCAACTTTTTTTTCTTGGGGTCGTTGCCCCCAAACCCCCATGTAGAGGATCTATTGCCCCCTTACAACCCTCGAAGGGGGGGGGGCTAGTAGCCCCCCTCAAACCCCCTTGCGTGCTTGGTGCAACGTACCAATCACTATAGCTAGTCGTGCAAAGAATATAACACATACCCAACAACAATGGGAATAATTGTGTACGCACGCGGGTTTCAGTGGGAACATTCGCGTACATATGCAGGTTGTAGTGGGAAAAATCGCATACATCCGTACAAAGTTTTTTTTTGGGTAGGTACAAGACTGTATAGGATGAAAGGTGACATTAGTGGGTCGTACAGGTGGTCTACGATAGATTTGTGGTAAAATATATTTCCAGGGATATTTCTCAGGTTTGGTTTTTTGATTTGTATGGTTACTAGAGGACAAGGTTGTCCTAAGATTTTGGTGATATTTGTATTTGCTAAGAGGACAAGGTTGTCCTCATATTTGGTGATATTGTATTGGTTGGGAGGGCCAGATTTTCCCTTAGAATTTATGAAGTTAACAAGGTTACAAAATTGAAATTTGTGTGTCATATGTGTTGATGATATATCTTTGATCTTTTGTGTTTCCACTGCATATAATTTTAGTCAAAAATTTTCAGTGTAAAATTGTTCAGTGATAACAAATAGGGTTTTACTATTAGATCACTAGGAAACAATTTTTAGATTGAAAATTACTCACATAGAGATGCATGTTAATATTGACATGGTATCAGAGCATGGGATTTGAAGAGAAGGGGATCATATTTGAGACACATAGTTTCTACAAGTCATTGCAGATTTCTTGTTCTTGTTTCAAGCATGTCACATGTAACAACTCTAAGAGTGAGCTATAACAATGTTGAGGAGTTAGATTTGATAGGGTGCTACAATGACGATTGCAGGTGACAACAGGTTAGATAGTATTTGTGTTGAGACATGGAGCAGCCCGTCCAGATGAGGAGGTGTGGACTATTACAACTCGGTGGTGTGGCAGGTTGGGAGTTATGGAGGATTGGCAGAGAGCCCAGATCATAGCAATATGTTGTGTGGTAGATTTCCAACCCTGTGGATGGACTTCCGATGACTTGTCATGGTGAGTTACGATGGGTGCAGCTCAAGTGCTTTGGCACAAATGAGATGGATTTGTGTGTATCACAGGTTGATGAGATAGAGTCTTTATTGGGACGGAGAGTTGCACATTGTTGAGGTATGATGATGTATGGGGTATTTGACCCAAGAGGATGAGGACACTATAGTGGATGAGTTGCGGTGGTCTAGAATGGACTAGACTGAGTGTCCAACCACAACTTGGGATTGTTTAGACGAGGACACATGATCAATTGTAGCAAGTGTAGACACAAATTTTTTGGTGAATTAGATGATGGACTTGGGAAGAAGTTCATTGGATGGACGTGACTTGGGGAAGCATGATGCTTACCTTCGAGGATTGCATAGTGCTTATGTAGTGGGAGCCACTGACACATGACAAGGACACACATTTTGTTCGCGAGCTTCACAATATCTGGCTGAGGTATGTACGAGGAGAGCTTGGTATGAGGACCATATATCAGGGATCTGGAGCAATGGTATTTCAGATGTAGTCAGGGGATGTGTTATGAGTGGAAAATGTGTTATAGGTGCCAGGAGTGTGTTCTCAGCCCCAGGGATTAAGGAATAGGGATATGCATTGTTGTTCCAGGATGGACATGTGTTATTGGATGTTGAGATGGTAGACCTTCCCAAGTCTTGGGAACCTTTTGTGCAGGGGATTTGTGCATGAGAGACATTGCCAGGGTTTGATAGGATATGTATTCGATTGGTTTCTAGAGAGGATATGGTTGACAGATGAGGAGCAGGTAGCTCCACCAGTGTTGAGGCAGGTAGTTCCACCATTGGTGAGGTAGGTAGGTCCACTAGTAGCACATATTCAGAGGGAGCAGGTAGCTCCATGAGTGGTGAGGCAGGTGGCCCCACTAGTAGTGTTGGCTTAGAGGAAGCCAAAGTTCAAAGGAAGTCATCCCTCCAGATCCAATAGGGAGGATAAACCTCCTAGGATAGTTCAAAGGAGATTAGACTTCATAGGAGTTCAACAGGTTCAGAGGGAGTAGGTGGATCCAGAGTTTGTACAGATTTAGAGGGAGCATGCAAACTTAGAAGGAGTCCGATCTCAGAGAGAGTCAGTTGGCTCAGAATGAGAGTTATCCATTTAGAGGGAGTTCCCCCTCAGGTTCAGGTGGGAGAGAGGCATCTTCCAAGACTGACATACATGTGTCATTAGTTGAGGAGGCTAGACAAGAGGTTCAAAGGAAAGAGCCTTCTAGGAGCTATGTGCCCTCCATGGAGGATCCGTTTTTTTAGCAAGGTTTCACTATAATGATAGAGGGAGCAACCAATCAGGCGGATTGGACTGAACTATGTTAGCGAAGATAGTGTGGGAGAGAGAGGTACTCCCAGTGTGGGAAACAAAGCTACTTCCTGGTGATGATGGAGGATATAATGCCTCTCGTTAAGACAGAGTGTTGATTCTTTTGTAGCACCAAGAGGCATTTCCACTTGTGGAGTGTGTTGAGAATACCTCCCTCGCTAAGAGGGAGTGTTGATGTTTTGTAGCTTTGGGAAGGTATTCTCATGACCCTATGTGTTGGGCATGTGGGAATCATCATGGGCATCACATCACACTTTCTGTCTGGTGAAAACGCTTTGGTATGAAATTGGGGCTTCATGGGTTTTGTGATGGGCTTTGTGTAGGGGCTTCACATGCACATAGAAAGCCTAATTTTATGTTGACTTGTGGAGGGGATTCTATGGGGAACCCTAAGGATGATTATATATAAAGGAGAGAGGTCATTGTCACATTTCATATTGTGTAGTGTGTGGAGACAATATGGAGCTAACATAAGTGAGTCTACACTTGTGCTAGGTGGCTTGGTGTTTTCAAGAAAGGGAAGTTCTACATGGTGGAAAATATGGTCTAGGGTTGAGGGCTCTCTATTTTCTGTTCTTGGCAGGGAAAAACACACCACACGTGTGGAAGATAGAGGCAACCACAGAAGGAAGAAAATGTATGAGTGGAGTGAATTGTACATAAGTCTCCGTATAGGTTTTTGTGCATGTATGCAAGTTTCAATGGGAACAATTGCATACGTACACGGGTTGCAATGGGAACATTTGTGTACATATGTGGGTTGCAGTGGGATCAGTTGCATACATCTGNTTTTTATCTGGGTAGGTGCAGGATCGTATAGGCTGACAAGTGACGTTAGTAGGTCGTACAAGTGGTCTGTAACCGATTTGTGGTAAAAGATATTTCCAAGGATATTGCCGAGGTTTTTTTTTTTGATTTGTATGGTTATTGGAGGACAAGGTTGTCCTCAAATTTGGTGATATTGTACTGGATGGGAGGGCTGGTTTTTCCCTTATAATTTCTGAAGTTAACAAGGTTACATAACTAGAATTTGTGTCTCATATGTGTTGATGATTCATCTTTGATATTTTGTGTTTCCACTGCATATAATTTCAATGTAAAATTGTGCAATGATAAAAAATAGGGTTTTACTGTTAGATTAGTAGGAAGCAATTTTCAGATTTGAAAATTAGTCACATAGAGTTGCATGTGAAAATTGACACTACAGTGATGTGCACATGATCTTCTCATCCACATCAGAGTTTCTTTCAACTTGATGGCTTGAATATGTGGCTAGAAGATTCTTTTTCTTTACATTCTTTTTGCAGTCCTTCGGGTTCAACTCTGGATGTAGTTTCCAACACTTTTCCTCAGTGTGCCCATCCACTTTTTATTCCCCTCTTTGGAAGCTTCTTGGTTCTATTTCAACTTGGAACTGCTTGGCTACCCTTTCTTGTGGCCTATTTTTTCCAGATACTGTGCCTGTACGCATACCTCGTCCAATGTCCTTGGCTTAAAAAACATCATTTGTTTTCGTATATGGCTATGTAGACCCCACATATACTTGAGGAGTACATCTAGGATCTTGGGAGAAATACCGAACATGATAGCCATCTTTCTGAACTCAGTGGTGTACTATTGTACACTCTACCCTTGCTCCTGCCTGAAGTAGTTCCACCAATTCTATTTATCCTCTACATATTTGATAGGGTAGAACTAGGACTTGGTGAGTATTTTGAATTCCTCCCACTTAGTTACTGGTGGATCACCCTCCAGTCTAATTTTTTCCATATGGCTTTTGCACCAGGTTATAACATGGTCCCTTAGCTTCAATCTAGCAAATGATATGTTTTGGTCTTCATCTATGTGGTGAACGCGAAAATACAATTCTAGTTGCTACAATCGATGATTCAGTTTTAATGCATTGATCTTACCTTGGTATGGATTTATGTCCACTTTTTCTTCCATATTGAATAAATATTGTGAAGGGTATATGGTACTGGAACTCGATCACTCTTTCTCTGGTTCTTTCCACGACTCATTTTCTGGTTCTTTGTTATCCCTCTATTTCTTGTCTGATACGATCTCTGAGTTTGAGCCTCCAAATTATCCAAACATTTTGAGATGCTTGCTGGAGCCACCATGAGGAGGGACATATTGTGATATATGTTAGCAAATTTCTATTTCAACCTCACAAATCTCTTCTTTGGTGGATCTCGAGGGTTATGAACAGACTCGTCGACCATGTTTAGGGTTCTGCAACTTTCTTCTTTAATCGATTCCTGGATCCTTGCAACTTTCCATAAATATTAAATATAAATCGATTCTTGGATCCATGAAGGTTAATTTCTTTTAGATCTCAGATTCTTTAATTACTGGTTTTCTGCTTAAATAGATGAATTAGCTGAAATGCAAAAAATAGAGAGCACAAACAAATACTCAGACACCATCCACAAATAAACACAAGATATAATATGGGAAATCCAATATGGGATAAAACCCAGATAAAACCCAGCTAGAAGATGAGGTCTCTCTGCGATGAGTCCAGGATACACATAAAATTAATATCGGTACTCCAAAAGATCCAAAATTCCTCATTATTGGTACCACCTATATTGAAGATGAGATTGATCAATACATTCAATTTTTCAAAGAATTGCAATACATATTCACATGGACATATGATGACCTAAAGGAATATCACATGAGTATCATTCAATATATTATACCATTTAAAGAGGGTGCCAAGTTTGTTAGGTAGAATTCAACGATGACTAATCCCAAGTTGAAGCCTCTATTCAAATTTGAGCTTGAAAAGTTGAGGAAAGCTTGAATTAATTTTTCTATCACATTCGTAATGGATCTCAAATCCAATGGTGTTTAGGGAAAAGAGTGGAGAAATATGCCTTTGTGTGGAATTCCTTGAAGGACAACTATCCTATTCTGAACATGGAAATATTATTGCAATAAGTGATTGCTTCTACATTTATGTACATGCTAGATGGTTTTTCAGGGTATAACCAGGTGCTCGTGGCTGAGGTTGATAGACACAATACCACTTTCACAACACCATGGGGAGCATATGCTTATGTTTGAATTCCTTTCAGACAAATGAATGTCTATGCAACCTTTCAGAGAGTCATGGATCATTCCTTCAATGATATGATTGGAAAGATAATAACCAATTACCGAGATGATTTGACTGTATATTCAAAACTACGAGAACAACACTTGAAACACCTTAGATAAGTATTTCAACGGTGCATGTTATACAAGATATCTTTGAATCCCAATAAATGATTATTTGTGGTTTGAGAAGACAAATTGTCGGGCCACATTGTAAGCAAGGAAGGACTATACTTAGATTTGGAGCATATTCGAGCCATAAGCGAGTTGAATCCACCGACAAGTCGTAAATCAATGTAGTCCTTTTTCAACAAGATTAATTTTGTTCAGTGATTCATTTCAAGCTATGCCTCAATTGTAAAGCCAATAAATAGACTGTTGAAGAAGGATTGGGTTTTCGAATGAACTCATGAGGCACATACAGATTTTTCAAATATAAAATTGGTAATCATCAATGCTCCACATTTGGTCGCCCTAGACCTTGACAAGGATTTCACTTTATATTCGTTTGATGCATTGGAAACCTTTGCTGCCATACTATCTTAGAAAAATTAGATTTCCATCTCATCCATGAGCAGGGGATTGCAATATTACGAGTTTAAATATTCACTGATGGAAAAATATACAAGGAAATAGACTTCCACACTAAACTTAACAAGAAAAAAAAGACATATATAAGTAAGAAATAAATGACAATCAATCACACATTACACAATTATTTTACCCTCAAAACCCAAATGGGAAAACCAACATTCCTCAAGTGTTTTCCCTCTTTTCGTCTTATTCATTCAATGGATAAAGAGTTACATGATTAATCTTGGTTGACACCTAAGACATAATCACCATCATATTCTCTTGCTTTACACAGTAACAACCCTGCAACCAACTTGGCTTGCATGTACATGAACAACAACCCCAACATGAAGATAAACTATTACAATATACAATTCGCCTTATTTATAGGCTTTATAACATTAAGAACCCTAAATCATGGCGCCTAAAAATAGTTACAGATCCATGTATACAATTGGCTACAAATCCTGGGAATATCAGGATTCCGTTAGAGTCGACTACTAGTCGGTATCCATTCGGTTGCCACTTGACCTCCTATTGGTTGACCTTTTGAATTCCCATCGATTACTTCGACTTCAACTTTCTAGGTCAATCACTTTGACCTTTGACTTGACCAACAACTCAACTTGACTCGTTGTTCAACTTATCATCCTAGTCGATCCACCTCGACTAGACAGTAAGATGACAATTCTTTTACTCCAAAGAATATAACAACCAAACATTTTCCCACTTGTTGTATTCTTTGCTGATATAGGATAACATGAACATCTGTTTACTGACCCAGGGAAGCAATGCCCATTGCCTCTTTACACCAAGATAACTTCACAACACTCACAAATTTGGGCAAAGAGTCTATTGTGTTTTCCAGTGTGTCTACTTTATCTAGAAACACCTTAGTGCTTTCCACCATGTCTCTCACGAAATGGTATTGCACATCAATATGTTTCATCCTGGAATGATAAATTGGGTTCTTTTCTAGGAATATTGTGATTTGACTCTCATAATTTATCTTCATAGCTCTCCGCTCAAACTTGATCCATGAACACAATTGATGCATCCATATTGCTTGTTTGTTTCCATGAGTGCCTACCATGTATTCAACTTCTATTATCGACAAGGCTAGAACATTCTTTCGCTTACTCATCCAGTTGATTGTGTTGGAATGTTGTTCAATACTGAGAGGGGGGGTGAATTAGTATTGCTTATTTTTCTCACATTAAATTAATTGTTTATTAATTTATATAAATTTATTAATAAAAATGTACATAACTCTGAATTTTAAATGTAACAAGCATAAAAATTATATTTCATTTATAAGTTACAGTTTGTAAGAGACACCAATATCTTTTCTTTTGAGCACCAATTCAAGGAGACACCAATCCCCTATTTTCCAAGCACCAACTTGAAGAAGCACCAACTCCCTGTAGATCAGACTCCAACTTGTAGAGGACTCCAATCCTCTTGTTTTCAAGTACCAACTTGAGGAAGCACCAAATCCCTGTTTCAGGCTTCAACCTGTAGAGGACTTCAATCCTCCCTTCCACCCTCACTTCATGTGAATGTTTCGTGTTCTTTTTTGGAATATGTCTGTGCTTTGATATTTATGAATTAAACCACAAATACATCTTCCTTTCATCATATCTTCCTATTTAAATAATCTTCCAATAGGTGTATGATATTTGAATCATCACGTCTCTTTGAAAAAGAGCACCGATTCAATGTGCCTCTTTATAAACTTAATATTATTATTTAGGAACAAATTAATTTTATTATTTTACAAAAACCTGTTCAGTTACAATTTTGAACCCTTTTTTTCCGTGTTTGATTAGGTGTCTTAGTCTTTGACGGATCAAACCCTTTTTATTTCGATCTCACACTTCTTCGCTGCATTCTCAGTTCTTTAATAGACAAATTTTGAACATTTTAATGCTCTCTAGTACATTTCATGTGCTATTCATGATGGATGGGTGCTAATATCGTGGCACCTTTTTCATAGAATCAATCATTGCGACCATCATCTAAACAAAGAAGGCGGAATACTTGTTTTATGTTTTAGCCCGTAGGCACTTTTTCTATTTACCAGGTGACCTCACCTTATAACCAGGTGCTATTCAACATTTTAACCCTTCCCCGCCTCATTTTTCTCATATAACCCTAGTCTATGACTGAGAGAAACCACGCAAATGGATTATCTTGGTGTTAATTAGATCAACAATTCAGATATGATCAAGTGTTAAGTGGATGATCCACAAGCTTTCCTAGGCACTTTAGACAGATCCATGGTTTGGATTTAATCAACCGTTGAGTGGACGGTCCTCATTCATTTCAAACATGGACTCTACTTAGAATTATTTTAAGTAACGGGTTTCCGAACTCGCGGACTCGTGGGTTGCCATTTTATTCTTTTCAAGTTTCATTATCAATAAAATGTACATTTTATTTCCACCATCTACAAATTGCACTCTACATAGAATTATTTTATGTGGCGGGTTCGTAGATTCATGGACTCACATGTCTTCTTGGATGTCATCAAAATGCACGCCCAACTTTCGCTACCTCCATAATGAACCATACTTATAAATTTTTAAGTGATTCTTCTCAACATGCAACAGGTTCATTGACTCGCAGACTCTCATGTCTTCTCGAATGTCATCAAAATGCACGCTCAACTTCCGCTACCTCCATAATGAACCATACTTAGAATTTTTTTTTGGGGGTGTGCAATGGACTCACAGATTCATGAAAACACTTCCTTTCAACATCCAACCTGCTAGGGTAGACTCAACGGTGTTTCATGTACCTGTGTTTGACGATTGGATTTTCAATGGAGACTCTAAAAACGGTTTGAGATATGGACTGGAGGGAAGATGTTAATTTGTTTTAGTGAAAATAATGGTGAACATATTGATCCTCTTTTAATCAATACCAATACCAACATCATATAATCATATACCCTCTTTGATATCAATGCCAACACCATAGCATCATATCCAACAGATTTCTCCATCGAACATCTTGAACACATATCCACTGGTCGACCTTTGTCGATCCATATCTCCAGCCCTGTTGGCGTCATCAAATCCATGCACATTGCTTCAAGTTTCCCTTGGTAGCATATAGCATAATCTTTTTTGCGACACAAATACCTGAACACTCTTTTGACAACAATTCAGTTCTCTTTCCCAGGTGTCGACATGTATCTACTCAATACTCCCACTATATGAGCAATATATACTCAATACTCCCACTATATGAGCAATGTCTGGTCGAGTGCAAACCATCGCATACATTAGACTACCAACAACAATTTCATAAGGAAAACGTGCAATGTCCTCTATTTCTTCTTATGTCTTTGGATACTATTCAACAATTAGTTTTGCTCCCACATGAATTGACACTTTGACAAGTTTGAAATCTTGCATATTGAAATGCTTCAAGATTGTTTTAATATACTTTCTTTGATTCAACCACAACTTTCTAACTGCTCGATTTCTCTTGAATTCCATTCCAAAAATGAAGTTTCTTGCATCGATATCCTTCATATTGAACTTGGAGGACAACTACATCTTCACCTCTATTGCATTCATGCTATATTCGACCAGTAACATGTCATCGACATACAAAGCTACATATATGAAACACCCACCTTCCTTGGAATATACACATTGATCAACCTTGCTTCTCACAAATCCCAAACTAAGGATGTAGGTGTCAAACTTTAGATACCACAACCTTGGTGATTTCTTTCTCCCATAAAGGGATATCTTTAGTTTGCACACTAGCTCTTTCTATCTCTTTACTGTAAATCCTTTAGGCTTATTCATGTATATTTCTTCTTCCTAATCCCCAGGTAGGAACGTTGTCTTCACATCCATTTGCTCAATTTCAAGATCAAATGCTGCAGCTAGAGACATTAGTACTCTAATGGAAGTTAATTTTGCAACATGGGAAAAAATCTCATCGAAGTTGACTCCTTCGACTTGGTAATATCCTTTCAGTCGAGCTTTGAATTTTTCGATTTGACCTGTTGCGTTCAACTTTTTCTTGAACACCCACTTTCTACTGAATGGTTTCCTTCCATTTGGTAACTCTGCTAAATACCATGTCTCATTCTTGTGAAGGATTCCATCTCTTTGACCATGGCATCCTTCCTAAGTTTACCCTCTTGTTGAGTCGATTGACTCCCTAACCGACTTGGCCTATTCGTTAGTGGTAGATAACATAAATGCAAAATTCAAATCAGGTGGACTATACCTTTCAAGTTGTTTCCTTACTTGTTCAAACCTTCTTGCAATCAGAGTCGACTGTTCCCCCTCTTCATTTGATTCAATTGACTTGTGTGAATCATATTCTTCATTCATTAGGTCAAATTCCACCTTCTCTGGTTCTCTCACCATTTGAACTCCTTCAAACTTGAAATTTCCTTTGACTTCCCCGAAGACTACATCTTGACTATGCACTATTTTCTTCAATAGTGGATTGCATAGTTTATATACTTTAATTTCATCATTGTATCTGATGAAACTACACTTGACTTCCTTATCATCCAATTTGTTGCCCTTTTCCTTGGGAACATCCACATATGCTTGACAACCAAATACTTTGAGATGTGAAAGTGAAGGTTTCTTACCAGACCATACCTCATCTGGATTTGATTCGACTAGTATCGACAAAGGAGACTTATTCACCAAATATTTTGAAGAGTCGACTGCCTTTGCCCATAACTTTTGTGTGACCCCAACACCACTGAACATGCTCCTTGCCTTATCCATCAACGTCATGTTCATTCTTTCAGTAACTCCATTTTCTATGGGGTATATGGTGTGGCATTTTGGTGTGCTATGCCACACTCCTTGAAGAATTGCTCAAACACTTGTCCATAGAATTCACCTCCATTGTTAGTTCTCATCCCCCTAATCTTTTTATCTGTCTGGTTTTCCACAAGAGATTTAAACTCTTTGAATTTATTGAAAACCTCTAATTCTTCCTCAGTGAATATAGCCATGTCTTCTTGGAAAAATCATCTATGAAGGAAACATAGTACAAAGATACATGAGTGAAGGGACCGATACAAGCCCAAACACGTCACTATGTATCAATTCCAGAATCCCTTTTTCCCTTGTAGCTTCATATGGAAATCTAACTTGATTTTGTTTTCCATATATGCAATGTTCACAAAAAATGACTTGCAAATTACAATATGGAAAGCATTCGACCATACCGTTTTTGTGCATAACTCAAAGTCCTTTTTTGCCAATGTGTCCCATCCTCTAGTGCCATAACATGGTTGGGTTGACTTGACAAAGAAAAATCGAGTCTATTTGTATCAACTGAACCTGAGTTAAGTCGAGTCAACTTCAGGAACAACAATATTGTTGCATCCAATCGAGTAGACATTCCATAATAACTTTTATAAGGTTCAAAATCCAAACTCCTTTCATTAAGACCATTGCTCCCCTGACCATTTTGCATGTATCCTTCTGAAATAAAGTGTGTACTCCGGCATCACTCATTTTGTTAACATATCATATCTATTTCCAAACCTGAAATGTGTAACATGCTTGGAAGGGTCTTGCTCCTTCCATCTTGTAGTATCCATCAAACTCTTCCTCGTTCGACTATTTTGGTTGTCGAGTTGTCTCCCAATAATACATCTCCCATTTCATATCTTTCATAATCAAAGAACCATTCTCGATGTGGTGTCATATGAAAGGATGCACTTGACCCGATCAACCAAGCCTCATGATCCGACTGTGTATTGGTCAACGCTAGATACACATCGCCTCCTTTATTTGGAGCAGTCTTTCTCTTAGTCAACTGTTTCTCTTTAGATCCAAGACTAATCTTAGTCATATTTGAGTTGTAGTCTCTTTTGTAGTGTCCATCTTTGCCACATTTCCAACATCTTCTTGTTGACTGAACTAGGGATTTAGATCCACCCTTCAACTTGGACTTTCTACCAGAGAATTTTCCCTTATCTCTGTTGATTGGTTGACCTCTCACCATTAGGGATTCTTTAGTTGATCCTTCCATGTTCTTCTATCTCATCTCTTCTGACTATAGAGATGCAACCACTTATTCAAGTGTTAATGTGATTGCATTACTCCCTATAGCCACGACTAAGCTATCCTAGGAGTATGGCAAAGAACACAAGCTTATGTTGACCACATTTTTGGTCAACAGTTCTTAGATGACAATGCATTGTCAAGCTCCCCCTCAATTCACATTGCTTGCGCAAAGTTTTTGTACATTCTCGCTGAGTTGCTGCTACACATTTTGTATTATACATGTTGGATGTTGGATATGTTACAGGTTCGTTCAGATATTAACAAGTTCAATACAAGCCAAGTTGATGCAATACTTGGTAGAATTATTGCACTTCTTGACCTATCGCTAAATATGGCCGATTTTCTCAGTTCCCATGTTTTGCACTCATGATTCATGTTTCAAAGATATATTTCATGCCTTTTTTTATGACGTTATTTTATAAAAGTTATGCCATGCCTTTTGGGGTTATGGTTTTGACATTATTTCATGCCATGCGAAATCTTCAAAACAAAATACATTATTATATCTTACCATGTTGTTATGTTTAATTCTCATTAAGCTATGACCAATCATCAACATTGAATATTGTGATACTCCCATTGACATTTATTCAACATTTCCAAGAAGCCCAAATTTTAAAAGTGAAGATTGGTATTCCCAAAGTTCGACGAAGAGTGCTCCACCTTTGAGGAATTTGCTTGTTGAACTCAATATTCCTTTGACTCTAAAAAAGAAAAAAATCGATGGGAAAAGTTTTTATTGAAGAATGTAGAATCATGTATACTTTCATAACAGATGCAGTTAATTATTATGCTCATAAACGAGATAATGTTGATGATTAACATTGTGGACAAATAAACGAACATAAGGCCTTTGGCTGTAACAAATTTAACTACCCAAATCAATGATATGTCAGCGTTTGTGCTCGTGGACTTACTTTTAAAAGACAAACATGTCAATGAAAATTTTAGTGACAACCCTAAATTTACTGACACATGCATGGAAGACATTGTTAATGAATTCATGGGGAACTCAATGTTTTGCATTTCTGATTGCACTTGTGAGGAATGTGCAGGTTCTACTTTTGGGTCGCTCTGCCATGGTTTTAAGGAAGCATGAAATAATGATGTGGTGTTAGGTAGTCGAAAGGGATCAGAGGTTTAGGCGAGAGACTCCAACAAATGGTGGTTGGAACTTTAATCATAAATATCCACAGATTCCCTTAGGCTCAGATCCATGTTTTCTTTGAATGAAAGCATTTTAACAGTAGCATTTTACCAATCCTTTGTGCTTATAAATCTCTCAGTCAATTTTCATCATACTACAATCTAGTGTTAGTTACTAAATCAATGATCCCTTACTAGAAAATGCAACCTGGCGGAATTTTTTTCTCTGCAAGAGTTATAACATAAAAAAGAGATATGAAATGCAGGCATAGACTGTAGAGGAACGATCACTTTGTAAGCTTTGCCAGAATCCATGCTTAGGAATAAAGGAAAAAATTCCTGAATATTGTGAGTATTATTAACTAAATTAATTTTAATTTGTTTATAAGTATTTTATTTTAACACTTGCACTTTTAATTCTTCACTAATTTTTGTTTACTTGGTACTTCATGCACAAAACTAAAATAATGAATATTATAAGTGATGGGTGTTTTATATGCAGTAAAAAGACACTTAAAAACCCTTAATTAAATTGTCAACCCGGGGTAAGTAAACTTAGAGTTGTAGCAAAATATATGCCAAAGGTAGAAGGCTGGTAGGAGTATAGTCTAACTAAGGAAGGAAACTATCTAAGGCTAATCTACTCAAACAAAACTATCTAATGAACAAACCCTACTAAGAAAAATGAAATTAGGTAACCTAAGTACTTTTGGGTCAAGGGTCGATGGATAGTTCCTAAGAAAGCAAATGAAAACTCTGTGTAAAGCAAACTAGTTTAACAATAAGCAAAAACAAACTACTAAGCATAATAAGCAAATGACAAAAGCAAACTATTTTAACTTTCCAACCTATATTCAATGAGCAACTACCCTATGAAAGCAAATAAATAAGCAAGTAAGCAAAAGCACCTATCTAACCTATTAAAGCAAATAGACAAGTAAACAAAGACACCTAACTAACCTACTAAAGAAAAATACAAGTAAGCAAAGACAACTAACTAACCTACGAAAGAAAAAGACAAGTAAGCAGAGGCAACTAACTATTGCAAACAAAACTTCTCATTGAACAACTATCTAGCCTAAGAGGCAAGTGGACTAAATGCTTAATGCAAAACTATTTCTAATGTGTGAAAGGAAATTTAAATGCTTCATGCAATGCATGAAAGGAAATCTAGTCTATTGAGAGCAAGAAAGACTAACAACTAATTCTTGAGAAAACTGCTATCTAATCTATCAAAGCAAAGTCTATCTATCCTACATCAGCAAATAAGAGTATTTTCTAAACTATGAAAGCAATAAACTATATCTATGAAAGAAGGAAAACTATTCTTTTAACTTATGACAATTCAAATATAATGTTGGTGGTTGTGTGAATGCCTTCGGTGGTGACGGATGATATCTCGATGACACTTGACAACAAAGGACAATTCCAATGGTATAAGCTCAACACCAATCTCGATGGCAAAATGAAAGGTGTGGAGTAAACAATCCAATGAAAACTTAGCCATGATAAAAACAATGTTAAATACTTTGCATATTCATGTATAAACCATTGACAACATAATGAGATCATCATTATTTAACTAAGAAATTTAATTGCATTTTAATCTATGAAAGGAAATTGCGTAAAATAAAACTATGTTATGTCTACTCTAACCATTCAAACTACAATAAATAAATAATTAAAAACAAAAATAAAAAATTGATATTACAAAGTAAATTAATAATCTATATTAACCAACAATTAATTAAATGAAATCTATATAAAACTGAAGTAATCAAGTTGTAACTAAAAAATGGAATTAAATCTATCCATCCATCAATCCTTGTCAGAAGAAAACCCAAATTAAAACTATGTTTTGTTCTAATTAAAAATCTGTTCTAAACTTTGATTGTAAAATTATAAAAGAAAGCATCATTTAACATCTACTTTGCACACGAGGTTAGTATAAAGAGAGAGAGAGAGACTTGCAAGTCTTTTCCTAGCCTACAAAATCAATACATGCTATTATGTATCCACATCTAACTTGCAAAACAATTAAAACAATTAAGCTACAACAAACTAGTTAGCACAATAAAAATATACATGTACATAAAATAAAAAGAGAGCAATTAAATTAGGAAATGAAAAATTGACATGAAAACAATTACCAGACTGCTGGTGGGCCCCCTAGCAAGTTGTGGTCACTCTCTAAAAGTACACCACGAACTCAACAAACCAAATTCACCATAAAAATCCAAAAACGCAGTTTTGGCAATGTAAAAACTCAAAAACAGAGAAAAACGAGTTTGCCTCCAATACAATGGTTCTTCTACTTGCTTAACAATCTTATGACCATCCTATCAGTATTTATAAGCTTACAACCCAAGTGGTCGGCCACAAGAGGGTCGAACCACTTCTAATTTCGGCAAAATACAATAAATGATGCCCTAACAGATAAAACAAAGCGAGACAATAATCGCCTTCTTTGGACAACTGAAACTGAGTTGTCTGGAGCTTAGTAGCTGGAGGGGATAAGGACAAACAAAACCCATGTTTCTGATTCGCCTAACACTGGCCGCCAATGCCATAACTGCCAACTCTCCTTTCATTTCTGTGCAATATAGAGTGTCGGATCGAGTGCCGGATCAAGTGCCAGAACTAGAAACATAGGGCGTTTTTTCCCTGTAACACCAAAAAAACGTGAATTATCTCTTGGAAACCATAAAACATGATGAATTATACTTGATTCAATCATTAAACATGAATTACACGTACCTTATGGCAATCATACCATTTTATCATGAAATTCTTCAAAAAGCTCATTTAAAAGAAGAAAAACGCATATGTACATGTAAAAAAAATGTATAATAACCATCATGAAAGTGATCATATCTCGGGCCCAACATTACCCCCACACTTACGATTTTGCAAGTCCCACTGCAAACGAAAATAAGTTACCCCTCGGAACTAGGCTTGCTGAGGAGGATCAACTTTGGAAGCCTCTCCTTCTTGTTGTGTAGGCTTAGCCTTGTGCCTCTTGTGTTGCTTTAATTGTGCTCTGAGGCTGCGGTTAGATTTAGTCATTTCATCAACCAACTGCTGAAGGGAGTTGACCTTTGCCTGAAGGACTGCATTGTCATGATGAAGGTGTACATCTATGGTCTTCCTCTCTTCCAACTGTTGGAGAAGCTGATGATTTTCTTTTTGTAGCTTCTCTCTAGTTGGGACAAAATCAATGATCTCTGATGAAGGCTTAGATCCTTTGAGGGATGTGGGAAATCTATTAGTTTTAGGATCTAGATTGGGCATGGGTGAAGTAGGAGTGATGGGAGATCGGTAAGGTGAGGTAGGTTTTGATTTTTTTTTCCTTAGTGGCTCTAATCCATCTGTAGAGACTTCCCTAAATTTCTTATGAGGGCTCTCAAGGTCGGAGGATACTTGGATCAGATCCGAAGTAGGTGGAGGTTTTGTATAAGGTTTGATTCTTGTGTTCCGGGTACTCTTCCGAAAGGGTTCTTTACCAAATCGATTGGCTCCCCTCTTGTTTGTAGGAATGATGGGAAATTCTTGTTGCATTACTTCTTGGAGATTCTTAGGTGTAGGATCAAGAGAGAGCGAGGCATTGGGGGGTCAACAATAGGCTTCTTTTGGTCTTTTCTCTTGGTATTTTTACCTGATGAAGAAGTAGGGATATCAACAAGATTTTGGTATTGTTCTAGCAAAGGGATTTTGGAGTTCTTGGAGAGCGAGGCTTGGATGGAGAGATAGTTTTTAGGCTAAGGGGCTTTTTTCTGGTCTTAACTGTCAAGTGAGGGTTTGCAAATTGGTAGATAAAGGCATCCCGATTTTTCCCCTGTTTCTCTAACTCGGCTAGAACAAGGAGATTGATCAAGCCATGGTGGAAGAGACTGTTGTGGGGATTAGTCACATTTTTCCTCACTTGAGAGGATATCTTCTCCAATATTTTGAGAAAATAGAAGGGGAAGTTTAAGGGTTTGTCGAACAGAAAATGGGCCAGCAATCTAAAATGACAAGCTTTGAAAGTAGAGTATCTACCTTCACATGTAATTAACCTTGTGATGATGATGAGGGGATTGAACAATTCTACCTTTATCCACTCCTTATCATACCCTTTTTCTCCTGAAATGATCTCGAATTCGGGCTTAAACACCCTGTTGTAACTTGAGCACGGAAATTGGTGGTTTTTGAACCATCTATCTTCCATTCTTGAGAGCTTTGTTGCAACAACAATGGACTCTTCTGTGACTTCAAAGGTGAGAGACCCTACATGTGCTGTCTTACCATCAAAACCAACTACAAATTGCACAGAGAGGCCGTCATCGTGGCCCTGCAAGCTAGACAAAAATGGCCCCAGCCAGCGCACTTCCCTGCACTGTGCAAATTCGGGAATGGAAAATAAGTCTGCATAGGAGGAGGGTTCGTATCTCCTGGGCATTGTTTTAGAGGAAAATTTAACCAAGCAAGGGCGCGAACAAGCCAAGAGATGGCATGAATTGGGCATGATCTGAGTGCGATTTGAACAGGGGATGAATTGGCAGAGGTTGGGCACGATTCCTTAACGCAGGGCAAAGAAAATGGCAAGGGAAAGTGAGATAATAGAGTGCCCAACCCGATTTTGGATGCTCTTATGGTGGAGTACATTTCCCACATGTGCGCGCGAGCTGCCATGTGTGGGAAATTCAAATTCGATGGAAAGCTTTGGGGCAATGTAGTAGTGCGTGGTTAGATCAATGTCCAAGTCTGTTGATTTGGACATTTGACCATAAACATATGAAGCATCTTTAATCAGTGCCTGAAACCAATTCAATTGAAGGATTGAGTTCTAGTTACTTGGAATATAGGATAGTTGCTGGTGTGTATGGCACTTCGTTCAACACTTCAAACAACATCTCATATGGCACCTCATCCGGTACTTCATCCGATACTTCTATGTTAAGTGCATTTTCACCTCTTATAATGGATAGCCTACAAATTTAAATTGTTTTTGACAACCACAATGGTTAATGAGCAGAGGTAGAATGCTCCATGCTCACCCAATCTTCTTGTATATGACATGTAATGTCAAAAACATATAATGAACGGGTTATAGCAAGCATAAAATGTATTGTCAAACCTACAACATGCAGCTTGTACTGAATGATAAACTGATAAAGAGTGGTCTGTTAAGTATGTGTTAAGTAATTTATAACACACAAGAGTTTAAGCATTTCAAAAGTAACATGACTATCACTGTAATAACTTGTATCATAGAAATAATACAAAAATTCTTGCAAAGACCTATTTCTCTAGGCAATGATCATTTGTCAGCTCATGAACCCCTCCCCCACACCTAAGTATTGTGACACCTCACAATAAAAAGTATAGGAAACCAGTCAGTATCCTCCAATAGCTGAAGATTTATAGTATGTCAAGTGTAAAGATAAAATTTCACAACTTGGTCTGACGAGACAGTTAGAAGATGGCCCCACCTATAGGATAAGAGATCCTATATATAGATAAGAAGAGGTAGGCAAGAGAGTTTCAAGATAGTATTAGAGTAATTTCCCAATGTAAAGTTTATGAGATTCATTAACCTTAGATTAACCACATACTCCATGTCATCTTTGTTTGCAAGTAATTCCGTACATCAGGACAAGTTTAGATTTATTATTTATTTTTGTCAGATCATCATCCTCGCTAAGTAGAATGCCCCGCTGCCAACAACCCTGTTCAGTACTCCGACAGGTTTACCTAGTCATACCACAGGCCGGTACCCATTGCCAACAAGCCTGTTCAGTATCCCGACAGGTTAGCCCCTTAAACCCTCAGAGATTGGCCCTCCATCCTTTAAGATTTTAGTATAAGATTGCTTATGCAAGAAGACGGGGTAACAATTCTGAAACAACTTTTATTTCTTTTTCTTTTTAATTGGGATGTTATTTATGTTAGAGGATGACTTTCCATTATATTATTAGTGATTTTCCCGATGTAAGGGGTACTTAAGAGGACGTGGCCTATCTAAAGATATGATATAATCAAGCTATTTAGTGTGTAGTGGATGGTACCATTGAGAAAGAACACAAATGTATCTCTAGGATCAACTTACTTTCTTCTTTTGTAATTATTATGATGTTTCCATGACTAACTGCTAATCAGACTGCCTTGTTACTCTTTGATAAAGACACTTGACTTACTTACTCAGGTTTCTTGGAAAAACTGTACGAGAGACCTCTAGGCTTGATAGTTACGGTATCACTTCCTTATACAATGGTGAAGAGTTTCAAGAGCAACTTCTTTAGAATGCCTTAAAAAATGAGAATGCTTGCAAAAATATGGCTAACTACAGTAAGTCAATATTCATTTGATGCTTTAACAGACACAAAATTCAAGTATAACAATGTTTTGAAGAAAGATCTTTGAAACTGTGTACTCCTGGTGAAATAATTACTTACAGAAATATCTAGAATTGCCTTATTAACAAAATGAAAAAACTATTTACATATATACAGTAGGAAACTCATAAAAATTTTCAAGAACAAGGGGGGACTTCCCCATCTACTAAGGCCAATGCCTTGTCAGCTGTCATGACCTGTAGAAAATCTTCTCTGGAAATGGGCTTATGATAAAATTTAAGTCGGTGTCCATTTACCACAAAGGAGACTTGTCCATTGTCAATTGTTTTAATTTTTACAGCTCCATTGTCATATATAGTGTCTACCTCGTAAGGGCCCAACCACCGGGTGGTGAGATTTCCTTTGAAGGTTTTGAATCGGGAATCAAACAACAGGGCCCAATCACTAGGCTGGAAGTGCTTCTTCTTAATAAACTTGTCATGCCACTTGCTCCTCTGGTTCTGGATTAATATCATCCGTTGGATGACATCTTGCCTGATTTCATCCAACTCATTTAGTTGTAGGGATCGTAGCTTTTGAGCCTCATCCAGGTTCAATCCTAACTCTGCAGCAATACAGAAGGTCCTTACTTGGAATTCTATAGGTAAAAGTACTTGTTTCCCATACACTAGCTCATAAGGGGTATGCCCAGTGGTATTCCTCCAGGTAGTCCGATATGCCCATAAAGCCTCTGGGAGCCTATCAACCCAATCCTGGTGATGTAACAGAATGGTATTGGTCAAGATGGCTTCCAGAACTTTGTTTGTAGATTCTACCTGACCATTGGCTTGCTGGTGGTATGGAAAAGATTTACGATGTTTAATCCCATATTTCTCTGTTATCTCTTTCATCATCTTGGAAGTAAATTGAGTGCCTTGGTCGGTAACAATTTCACGAGGGACACCGAAGAAGGTAAAGATGTCTTCATAGATAAATTCGACAATAGACTTCTCTGTGGCCCTGAATAGGGCTTTTTCCTCTACCCATTTGGTGACATAGTCCGTACAAACCAAAATATAGTTCTTCCTATGGGACATGGGTGAAATTGGTCCTACAAAGTCGAGGGCCCATTTTTCAAAGAGTTCTATCATAACTTGGGCCTGTAAAGGCATTTCGTCAGATGACATATGTCTTCCTATCCTTTGGCAACTATCACAACTTCTCACATACTTGGCAACATCTTTGAAAATGCTAGGCCAATAGTAACCTTAATGTAATACCTTATATGCTGTACGTTTGTCAGAGAAATGGCCACCACATGGTCCATCATGACAACTTCGTAGTTTATCAGGTACCTCGTCCTCTCAGACACATCTACGAATAATCAAATCAGGACCTGTGTGAAAAAGATCATGACCAACCCAAGAGTAATTAGCACTTTGTGTAATAATTTTCCGCTTTTCATGAGGTGACAAATGAGACGGTAACTTCCTAGTGGCCATATAGTTTGCCATATCTGCAAACCATGGGGTATTGACAGAAAGGGAAAAGAGGTGCTCATATGGGAAAATACCATCTACAGGGATATCATCATCCTCATTTTTTATTCGGGAAAGAAAGTCAGCTACTACATTATCTTTCCCAGGTCGATCAAGCACAATAATATTAAATTCTTGCAATAACAAGAGCCACCTAGTCACTCGACCATTAGTTATAGGTTTGTTCATGATGAACCTAATGGAGGAATGATCGGTGTGTACAAATACTTCATAACCTGTAATGTAATGACGAAACTTGTTAATAGCATGAAAAACTACCAAGAACTCTTTCTCGGTGACTGTGTAGTTTAACTCGGTAGGGGACAAGTTCCTACTTACAAAATAAATGGCATGGGACTGTTGGTCTTCTTTCTTCCCCAATACCCCTCCTATTGCTGTGTCGGAGGCATCAATGGATATATGAAATGGGAGAGTCCAATTGGGCCCTCTAAGAATTGGTGCCACAGACAAATTAGCTTTCAAGGTTTCGAAGACAGTTTGACACTGCTTAGTCCAAACAAAATCAACATATTTTATAAATAATCCAAACATAGGTGCAACAATCTTTGTAAAATTTTCAATAAACCGCTAGTAATATTCGGCATGTCCAAGCAATATTCTCACCTCTTTCTGAGTCTTGGGGGGTGGAAGTCTAATAATGACCTCAATCTTTGTAGGATCAACTTTTATTCCTTCAGATGAAACATGATGTCCTAGAACCACTCCTTTAGTTAACAACATTTTGCATTTTTCATGACTTAGGGATAGGTTCATTTCCTGGCATATGATGAGGACTTTTTCTAAGTTGTCTAAGGCTTCCTGGTAAGTGTTTCCATAGACTATGAAGTCATCCATGTAGACCTCCACACAATCATGAATAAGATCGGCAAATATCCCTAATACTGCTCGTTGAAATGTGGCATGAGCATTACACAATCCAAATGGTAAGACCCTATAGGCATAGGTGCTCCACGGAAAAGTAAAGGTAGTCTTGTACTAGTCCTCAGGTGCTATAAGAATATGGTTGTACCTGCTGTACCCATCTAGAAAGGAGAAATACTTCTTTCCGGACAAGGTATCTAGAACTTGGTCAATGAAAGGAAGAGGAAAGTAGTCTTTCAGAGTGGCCTTATTGAGTTCCCGGAAATCAACACAGATTCTCCATTTCCTGGTCACTTTCTTTGGAACCACTACAAGCGGGGATACCCACTTACTATCGGAGATGGGATAGATAAATCCAAAATTTAGCAACTTTTGAATCTCCTTCTTGACTATATCTTTGAGTGCTGGGTTCATCCTTCTCTGGGGTTTCCTAACATGTGTCACTTCCTTTTGGGTATATATGTGATGGATGCATGTGTCAGGGTGTATACCCTTCACGTCAGTGTATTCCCAGGAAAATTCTCTCGATTTTTCTTTAAGGATATCTACTAACTGTTTATGTTGGTCTATATCTAGCCCAACGTTTATATGTAAAAAATTCCCTAGACTAATCTCGTAGGGCATAGTATAAGACATGGCAAACTCATCTATTTCGAAAATAAAAAGATGTCGAAGACAAAATGGATGGGTCTAATTGTTCTTGAAATTGTTCCCCAAACATGTACTCAAATTGGGGAAAAGACTGTGGAAAATCCACACATGTAATAACATAAATGAATTGGTTTAGCACATTTTCTGTTGTGTTCTCTTGAAGTGCCCATGCATGGTCACTTGGCAATACGGGTTCTTCCCAGTATTCATTCTCGTATGGACATTCAAACCACCTAGATTCCCCATAATAGGTTGAGCTGGAAGGTAAATGGTGAGCTTCTGGATAGAGAGACCATTTGAGATGGTCATTTCTCCTTCTCTACAACCAATAAATGCATTGGTTGTGGCTAGCCAAGGTCTTCCCAAAATAACGGGATGGCCTCTGGCAGGATCCTTTGAATGAATGACAAGAAAATCTATAGGGTACTCCCATGAGGCTAAAGTAACCATGACATCATCTAAAATCCCTTTAGGTATAACCCTAGTTTTATCTGCTAATTCCAAAATGGTTGGGGTAAGCCGAAGAAGAGGTTGTAACTGTAATTGTTCCAAGGTAGTAGCGGTCATAACATTGATGGCTGCCCCTACGTCTATGAGAGTGTTTCCAATGGAGACCTTATTAATGGTTATGGTCACTACGGGGTTTCATGGATTCTCATATTTTGCTAGCTTTGGCTGCTTTGATATATATTCAGAGATTCCTCCTACCAAATGTACTGTAGGGGGGTCCTTTTGCTTCCTACCTGGCTTCTTAATACACAATTCTTTGACTACCTTACTATAGATTGGAATGTCTTTAATGGCTTGAAGTAGGGGAATTTTGACACAAATATGTTTCAATTCATTCAAAATGTCAAATTTCGGTCGGGTGGTAGGTTTCTCAATTACCAATCGTTCTGGATAAGGAGGGACCTTCATAATTTGTGAAGGTTCATTTTGGGGAATCTTGGGTTCTTGATTCTTCGATATAATAACATCTTCCCACCTAGTGTCATCCATTGGTTGTTTGGTGATTTCTTCTTCTTCTTCTTTCTGGATGACTACTGAAGGTCTCTTCCTATCTAGAACTTTTCCCGATCTTAGTTGAATTTTCTGTAATGGAACATGAGTAATAACATATGTCGGGAAGGCCTGCATCTTAACATTGTTAAGAGGTGGAGGGGGATTATTATTAGGATTCAACACTGGCTGTGTCGGTAATAGTGTCGGTTTCAGGGAGCTTACATTTTGAAATTGTAGCGGTTTGTTGTTGTGGGATAGGAGGTAAAGGTGGTGGAACAAAACCTCGAAAAAGTTGCAGAGTGTTTGATGAGAACTGAGGATAAGGATGGTTGTACATAGGGATAGGTGGAGCTTGAGGGTTTCCTTGGTTGAATCCTCCCCTCCATCCTTGAATCCAAGGATGTTGGTACTGAGTAAACCACTTTTTCCAACCTGGTGAGTTCCACTGTTGTTGTTGATAATAGGGTGGAACTTGAGACTGTAGATCCAGGTATGTGGGTTGATTCCTAGGCTGCCATGGCCCCCTAGGTGCATAATAAGACTCCCTGGGATCCCCACTCCTATATATGGCTAATAAAACGAGCAATGATGGACATTTTTCAGTCACATGGTCTTCTATACATAAGCTACAAACTAAAATGTTATCTAATGGGCACTCCCTTGAGGAATGCTTCCTCCTGCATCTTGGGCAATATATGCTCATTGCTGCATTTTCCTCCTCTTGTTTCTTTTTGAGTTTAAGGGTATCCAACTGGGAACCTATTGTGCTTACGATGTCAGTCTTAACTTTTTCTAAAAGGTTCCGGATCTAAAATTTGAAGAAGACTTGAAACTTGAATAAATATTGCAAGTGAAATTGTTATGTGTTTTTAAAGAAACCGGATCAATTTGCAACACATATTAAAGGATTACTTATGTAAAGATACACATAGACAACACATAAAATCATTGAACATCAGACATAAACACAACAACTTGATAAAGGAGTTCACCCCACTCCGGGCTACATCTCCTGGTCC
>ML784692.1:315693-326242 GCA_009831015.1 Picea engelmannii | reverse complement strand
AAAAACATGTCTTATAGTGCTCAAAATGACAAACTGACTGCTTCAATGGCTCCGCAACGTCCCAAAACCCCTGTTTAGGCTCCGACGACACCTGAAACGGTCAAAAAATGAAGAAGATAGCCTCCTTGAAGTCTCCCCTTCTTCTTTGCTGTCTCTGGTTCTACAATCTGCACCCTTGTTCTCCAAACCTGGCACACACGCTCATTTAAGCGTAAAGAACCCAGTCCCATACGCAACCGCGCACCGGTACAAACAGTAGAACGGTTAGGGCGCCTCCATCCCTTAACCGCCTCGGCACTGGGTCATGTGGCCCATGGGACCAAAGGCTCGGCATAAAAGTCGTTTGTCGTTGGGCAACCATCCGCACGGTTAAACACCAGTCAAAACGGAAAATACACGCGTGTTAACCAATGGTTATTACAACCCTGCGCTCATTTAAATTACATATAATAAATACATTGCAATTGCAATGTATTGCAATGCAAATGTATTGCAATGAAATGGAACGCGCGCCAACAGTTATACCATGGTCATATATATATATTTGCATATAGCCACGGGTCGGGGCTAAGCCCCGGCCCGACCCCCCTTTTCAACATAAACAAATGAAAATTTAAATACAATATTGTCCGCCTCCATAACAAGGAACAATCAACGGAACTTTGGTTAGGGGAGAGTCATAAGTTGCTATAGTTGGGGGAGGTCCGGGGGTCAAACCCCGCGACCTCCATAACATTTTCAACATAACCAAATTAATCAAAAATGAAGAGACACGTGTCAGCACCTAATTCACTGACAACCATCCAATACAAATGCGCCACGTCTTCTCTCTGCCACATCATCATGATGGTACGACCCTCCACATGGCTGTACGGGCTGTACGGACAGGTACAGTCAGCACCCCAATTTTTTTCCTTGTTTGACTTGGCGGTCAAATCGCGATATCTCCTCCATACGGACTCCGTTTTCGAAAATAAATATACCGCCAGAATCGGGAAAATGAGACGGACGCAATGACACTGTTTTCGTCTCAATCCGAGAACTTTGAAAATTGAGCAAATTTTGATCCCCTGATCAGTTCCCTATCTCTTCTCTTGTGATACCACCTGAACTAACTGGTTTTAAGCTTCTATTGTAAGGGTCCCAAACATTCTTCCCTATTTTGGCTCTACTCCTTGAGTAATTTTTATGCATTTCACATATTTCAACAAATGGTTTATGAAAGATGTCACCTAATTCCATCAGGTTAAGCATCCCTAAATATTCTTCTGAAATTCCCTTAAGGAAAATAGCCCTAATTTCATCCTCTGGGAGGTCATGGTATTTTGACTTCTAGGAGATATAACTAAATCTTTCCATATAATCTTCGAGGGTCTCGTCTTCTAATTGTTGGATTTTAAAAATGTCATTATGAGACTCTTTGGTCTTGCAGTAGTCTTGGTACGTATTGAGAAATATATCTTTCATGGCTTCCCAAGACCTAATAATGGATTCTCCCAACCCCATGAACCATATTAGTGCAGAGTCTTTAAGGGTGGAAGGAAAGAGTTTTAATTTTTGGGCATATTGTACATAGTTGTAGCTCCTACACAAGATGTCAAATTCAAATAGGAAGGTGTCTGGATCTTCACTGTTTTTACCATAAAAGGTAGGCAGTGCTGAGAGAGGAATATTCTTCATGTTGACATTCGGAGTGGTGTCTAAAATCGGAAACCTGAAGGTAGTTTTGGTTTGGTTTCTAGTTTCTTCTTCCTCTCCCTATCTTACATTGTTATGGTCCTCCTGATCATCCATATTGGCTTGATTTCTGAAAAGAGAGTACCTAGGTGGTTTTATCTTTGAAGAAAACAAGGTTTCCCTTTGATGGAAAGGTCTTCCTACGAATTGTATGTCTGGGACTCTACTCGAGCCGGTTGAGACTATTGGTGCCAAAGTTTCTGTGTCAATTTGAGAGATGATTACATTGGTTGAACTACCAAACAAAAGATTCACCTATTTAGGGTGTATGATTTCCTTAAAATTAGGGTCCCCTGGTGGTGGTGTAAAAGCAAAGGTTGTATTATTTGGTTCTGTGGAAGACTCGAGTGGTCTTGCCTCCTATCCTAATATGATTGATGATTCAATTTCTTGTTTTATAGTTCTCCCTGTGTTAGTCCCTTCAGAGACTATTTTAGCTCTTTGAGTCGAGATAGCTTTTGTTTTTTGGTATCGGTCTATGGATTTTATAAGAGGAACGTTCCTTCCCCCAAAGAGATCAGAAGGAACCTTGGTTGAAAGGTATGATTTTGATTTAATGTATCCACCTTGTGGGTCTCTAGGCCTATTCATGAAAGAAAGAAAAAACAAAAAGAAAAAGCTACCATTTGATTCTTAGGTCTATTTATGAAAAATAAAAACAAAAAGAAAAACTACCATTGGGTTTGGGGGAACCTGCTATAATAGATGCGCAGGTTCTTACCTTTCATCTTAAATTTCCCCCACCACCAAACTAATGCTAAGGTCTAGAAATGGTCTAATTCCTAATTACTTCTTACCTTGAGATAACTCCCCGGCAATGGCGCCAAAAATGATGGGTGTTCTATATGCACTAAAAAGACACTTAAAAACCCTTAATTAAATTGTCAACTCGGGGTAAGTAAACATAGAGTTGTAGCAAAATATATGCCAAAGGTAGAAGGCTGGTAGGAGTATAGTCTAACTAAGGAAGGCAACTATCTAAGGCTAATCTACTCAAGAAAAACTATCTAATGAGCAAACCCTACTAAGCAAAATGAAACTAGGTAACCTAAGTACTTTTGGGTCAAGGGTCGATGGACAGTTCCTAAGAAAGCAAATGAAAACTCTATGTAAATCAAACTAGTTTAACAATAAGAAAAAAAAAACTACTAAGCATAATAAACAAATGACAAAAACAAACTATTTTAACTTGCCAACCTACATTCAATGAGAAACTACCCTATGAAAGAAAATAAATAAGCAAGTAAGCAAAAACACCTATCTAACCTATTAAAGAAAATAGACAAGTAAGCAAAGACACCTAACTAACCTACTAAAGAAAAAGACAAGTAAGCAAAGACAACTAACTAACCCACGGAAGCAAAAGACAAGTAAGCAAAGGCAACTAACTATTGCAAGCAAAACTTCTCATTGAACAACTATCTAGCCTAAGAGACAAGTGGACTAAATGCCTAATGCAAAACTATTTCTAATGCGTGAAAGGAAATTTAAATGCTCAATGTAATGCATGAAAGAAAATATAGTCTATTGAGAGCAAGAAAGACTAACAACTAATTCTTGAGCAAACTGCTATCTAATCTATCAAAGCAAAGTCTATCTATCCTACAACAACAAAGAAGACTATTTTCTAAACTATGAAAGCAAGAAACTATATCTATGAAAGAAGGAAAACTATTCTTTTAACTTATGACAATTCAAATATAATGTTGGTGGTCATGTGAATGCCTTTGGTGGTGACGGATGATATCTCGATGACACTTAACAACAAAGGACAATTCCAATGGTATAAGCTCAACACTAATCTTGATGGAAAAATGAAAGGTGTGGAGTAAACAATCCAATGAAAACTTAGCCATGATAAAAGTAATGTTAAATACCCTGCATATTCATGTATAAACCATCAACAACATAATGATATCATCACTATTTAACTAAGAAATTTAATTGCATTTTAATATATGACAGGAAATTGCGTAAAATAAAACTATGCTATGTCTACTCTAACCATTCAAACTGCAATAAAGAAATTATTAAAAACAGAAATTAAAAACTGATATTAAAAAGTAAATTAACAATCTATATTAACCAACAACTAATTAAATGAAATCTATATAACACTGAAGTAAGCAAGCTGTAACTAAAAACTGGAATTAAATCTATCCATCCATCAATCCATATCAGAAGAAAACCCAAATTAAAACTATGTTATGTTCTAATTAAAAATCTGTTCTAAACTTTGACTGTAAAATTATAAAAGAAAGCATCATTTAACATCTACTTTGCACATGGGGTTAGTATAAAGAGAGAGAGAGAGAGAGAGAGAGAGAGACTTGCAAGTCCTTTCCTAGCCTACAAAATCAATAAATGCTAATATGCATCCACATCTAAGCTGCAAAACAATTAAAACAATCAAGCTACAACAAACTAGTTAGCACAATTAAAATATACATGTACAAAAAATAAAAAGAGAGCAATTAAATTAGGAAACACAAAACATACATGAAGATAGTTACCATACTGCTGGTGGCCCCCCCAGTAAGTCGTGGTCACTCTCTAAAAGAACACCACGAACTCAACAGGCCAAATTCACCATAAAAATCCAAAAACGCAGTTATGGCATAATTCTAGCAATGTAAAAACTCAAAAATAGAGAAAAATGAGTTTGTCTCCAATACAATGGTTCTTCTACTTGGTTAACAATCTTATGACCATCCTATCAATATTTATAAGCTTACAACCCAAGTGGTCGGCCACAGGAGGGTCGAACCACTTCTAATTTCGAAAAAATACAATAAATGATGCCCTAACAGATAAAACAAAGCGAGCCAATAATCGCCTTCTTTGGACAACTGAAACTGAGTTTTCTGGAGCTCAGTAGCTGTAGGGGATAAGGACAAACAAAAACCATGTTTCCGATTCGCCCAACACCGGCCACCAATGCCATAACCGCCAACTCGCCTTCCATTTCTGTGCAATACGGAGTGTTGGAACGAGTGCCAGAACTAGAAACATTGTGCATTTTTTCCCCATAACACCAAAAAAACGTGAATTAGCTCTTGGAAACCATAAAACATGATGAATTGTACTTGATTCAATCATTAAACATGAATTACACGTACCTTATGGCGATCATACCATTTTATCATGAAGTTATTCAAAAAGCTCCTTTAAAAGAATAAAAATGCATATGTACATGTAGCAAAAATGTATAATAACCATCATGAAAGTGATCATATCTCGGGCCCAACAATAAGTTGCAAAACACACAAAAATTAAATATTTTCAAAATTATAAACACAAAATTCATGCTTAGACTCATAAGCTTTAGGGTCCAATGTGATTTCCTTTTGGGGATTTAAACTTAGGGTAACATTCCCATCTCTTCCCATCGAGCCTCATGGGAGGTTGATATGTTGGTTTCTAAAATTCATAGTTTCAACAACAACAACTTATATATTTCTCCTCCTAAGTGATTTTAATATCCACACACAATAACTAACTTATTACAGTATTGAATGTATTCAGGTGCTCTGTCACTAAGCTCCCATCACTCATCCTCATGAGATACAATTTCTTCCGAAGGAACAACTTGTTTACTAGGGATTTTAACTGGTACAAGCTTCCTAAATTATCTCACAATTTATTTGCATAGTCTTCACCTAAGACATTTGGCAACACTGAATCTGCAAGATAAAGTTGAATCGTACTCCTTACTCTTCTATCAAGTTTCTCCCATTCTTCCCTCAACATACCCTTCAGAATGGTACCTGGGCTTATGGCTGCCCCTTGTTTTCGATCTACAATGAGATCTTCAATTTTAAGCTTCCAAAACTCGCAATTCTGGCCATTGAATTTTTTCGATCTCTATTATCGAACTGCTTGCCATTATTTCAAGCACAACTTTAAAGATCATTGACTTACAACTCTCACTAAACCTAGGTTTAACTCAGATCCAAGATCTACTTAACCTTGCTCTGATATGACATGTACAGAATAATATAGATACACTCTAATACCACATGTAACAAAATAGACTTCCACATCAAAACCAATCATGAAAGAGAAGACATATATAAGCAAGAAATAAATGACAATCAATCACACAATACACACAGATTTTACCCTGGAAACCCAAACGAGAAAACTAACATTCCTTGAGCATCTTGCTTTCTTGATGTTTTATTTATTTAATGAATAAAGAGTTACATGACTAACCTTGGTCTACACAAGACACAATCGTCATCATACTCTCTTGCTTTACATGAGAACAACCTTGCAACCAACTCAACTTATATCTACATGACCAACAAACCCAACATGAAGATCAACTGTTACATTATACAACATGCCTTATTTATAATATTTACATCATGAAAAACCCTAAATCATGGTAGCTAAAAATAGTTACATATCCATGCATGTGATTGGGTACAAATCTAGCGAATCTTGAGATTATGTTATAGTCGACTACTAGTCAAATTCCTAGTCAGTTTCCAGTTGGTTGCCACTCAACCTTCTATCGACTAACCTTTCGACTTCCCATCAATCACTTCAACTTCGACTTTCCTAGTCGATCACTTCCACCTTTGACTTGACCATCGACTCAAATTGACACATCAATCGACTTATCATCCTAGTTGATCCACCCTGACTAGATAGTTGGATGCCTATTCTTTCACTGCAAAGAATATAACAACCCCCCAAAATAAGCATTTTCTCTTGTTTGGGTCATTTCCCATTTTTGAACATATATAATATCAACAAATGTTGTTTCTTATGTCCCATACTGTTAATTTTCTTAAGCCAAGATCTGATCTCTAATTCCAATAAAAATAATTTATACAAGATGCATGCATGAAAAACACAGAGAATTTTGGGTAGACACCCTTGGAAAAACCCCGAAGGGAAAACCAACAAATGAAAGATTTTTATTGATTTTCGAGCTTACAGAGAATACTGAAAATTACAACATAAAATTTACAACATTAAATGGAAATCATGCCAACACTTCACAATTGTTGTATGACCTGTACAACCTACATTAGTTGTTGTGCATTTCCTTGGAAAACATGTAGCCAACGACACATGCACCTTGCAATCCCTGCAATCTACCACACGTGCCATTGTAAGGATGCCTTGGGAATCATGCCATCCATGTATTGGGATGCATGCCCTTTCCTCTTGATGTACTACAATTTATCTCCTCAAATTTTCTTTTCCTCTTTAGCTCACCAACTCTCACCTGTGACTATGTGGGTCAATTTCCTTACTCTAAGCTTCTTTTATAAAAATATCTCCAACATCATAATCTGCACCACGATCTACGAACGAGATCGATCAAGATCAACAATCACGATATAATATAAATTTCACTTAATTTTACTTTATGAACTTTATCTAAGCCAACATTAATTAATAATTAATTAATGTGCTTTTTGATAAAAGTCACTTTATAAAAATAAATTAAGCCTGATAAAGTTGTCGGACAAATTCTGCATGCTTCGACTCTGAGCCAATAAAGAAGCATTGGTCTGAGATACCATATTTTAACATTCCCTCTTAACAAGGAAGGTGTTCTGCATCACCCCCATCTTATCTCTGAAGAACACAAAATTCTCCTTTAACAAATCTTTCGTTCGGATGTCCGCAACTTGCTCATTTGTAGAAATTCATTGAAGCTTCACAACTCCTCTCTGAACATAGTTCTAGATGAAGTGATGCCTAATATCATTATGCTTCGACCTGTCATGGAACACTAGATTCTATGAGAGTTTAATGCAACTCTGATTATCACGGTCGACTACAATTTCTGCCTCTACAGAGGTTAATGCCATATACTGTGCCTCTGCAGAGGTCAATGCCACTGACTTCTGCTTCCTGTCAAACCAAGACACAACTGTCGATCCCAAGCTGAAGCAACACCCTGAGGTGATTTTCTTGTCAACTACACTGCCTACCTAGTGTAATCCATCAATATGACTCCATCCCCCTGAGCATATCTCAATCCATAATCTACCATACCTCGTAGGTATATGAGCACATGTTTTGCTACCACCCAGTGCACCCTCCTCAGCTTAAACATGAACTGACTAAGGGTGTTGACAAAAAAAAATATATTCATTTTAGTATTGACCAGATACATCAAGGAACCAATTAACTATCCTTACAAGATGGGATCAACCAACTCAGACTCAGAAGCATCCAACTTCTTTAAGTTGGTTGTCATAGGTATAGACATAGGCCTACAATCTGTCATCTCAAATATCCTCAAGATATCTGCTACATATTTTCCTTGTCTCGGGAAAATATGACCTGTCCACACCTCAAATCCAAGAAAATAATGCATCAACCTGATTTCCTTCATCTCGAACCTCGAAGAAAGATATCGCTTTCACCCCTCGATGAGATTCTTTGACCTAGCAAGAAATAGATCATCCACATACAAAACAATAATGATAGGATCCTCTCCAACCAGAAGGTAGTAAAGGTTGGGGTTCAACTAACTCTTCATAAATCCCATCTACTGCAAGTAGCTATCGGCCCTCGAATACTAAGCTTTGGGAGCTTGCTTGAGCCCGTAAAATGATTTCTTCAATCTGCATACATGGGACTCTCTCCCATGCACTTCAAATCCTTGAGACTGCTCAATGTACACCTCCTCTTCAATGATCCCATTAAAAAGTGTGGGTTTTACATCCATCTGATGTATCCTCCACCCCATCTCTACTGCAATGGAAATGACTTCCCTGATAGAAGTGTACATCGAAACTGGTGCGAAGGTCTCCTCATAATCAATTCCCTCTATCTGTGAGGACCCTCTCACCACAAACCTCGTTGCGTATTTCTCCACACTTCCATCTGCGCATGCTTGATCTTATAGATCCACTTTGAATTGACCATATATTTCCCTTTCGATCTTTTCACTATATCGAAATGGAAATGACTTCCCTGATAAAAATGTACATCGAAACTGGTGCGAAGGTCTCCTCATAATCAACACCCTGTATATGTGAGAACCCTCTCACCAAAAACCTCACTGTGTATTTCTCCACACTTCCATCTGCGCATGCTTGATCTTATAGATCCACTTAGAATTGACCATATATTTCCCTTTCGATCTTTTCACTATATCTCATACATCATTCTTCATGATGGAGGAATACTCCTCCACCATGGAATCCTGCCACACCTGTCACTATGAATCCTCTTCAAAGTTGGAAGGCTCAAAATCAATAATAAATCACATGAGTGCCATATAACTAGAATACTTTTTCGGTGGTCTTCTCTCCCTGAAAGTTTTCTTAGGATCCTCCACATGCTCCTGAGCATCTTTCAAGGTCTGTTGAATCCATCTTGGGCTCTTCTTCCCTGAATTGGTAGTGGCCTCTTGTGTGGAAGGAGTTTCCTGTTCCTCCTAATATGAAGACCGAGGATCTATAGTTTTTTCCTCAACTTTTAGAGCCTCCTGCTCCTTTGAATGTTCTAGAGGTGAATCACGTGACCTCCCAAAAAGTATTCCTTTCTCTGCAGTGGGCTCTGCTTTGTCCTCTTCTCTAAACAAATGTGTGAATATGTAAGACACCCAAAAACTTGAAGGTGTCCAATCTCATGCTTTCTTCTAGTGAAAGCCTCCTCATGAGTCTTGCTCCCCAACACCCTATGAGGACTCATGTTCTGTGTGTAGACCACTGTATTGCATGTCTCTGCCCACAAGAACATAGGTAGATTCTGATCATGTAGCATATCCTTTGTAGCCCCAATGATGGCCCTATTCTTTCTTTCTACAACCCCATTCTGCCATGGGTTGTGCAGAACTGTCAGCTCCCTATTGATTCCCGTCTGTGTACAAAATATATTGAAATCATTGGAGATATACTCATCCCCATTATCAGATCTCAATACCTTAATCTTCCTTCTTGTCTGATTTCCCACAAGATCCTTAAAATCTTGAAATCAACTGAAGACCTCATCCTTGGTCTTCATAAAGTAGATCCAAGTCTTCATGGAGAAATAATATATAAACGTAAAATAGTAACGACATCAACTCAAGGATACAACTGACAACGACCCACACACATATGAGTGTTTTATATCCAAGATCCCCTTGGATCTGTTGTCACTGCCTGGAAATGAAGTTTTGGAATACTTCTCGCACACCCCTTGCACACACCCTGATGCTCCAGATTGAACTTTGGTAAACCTATCACGATCTCCTTCAACATATGAAAATCCCCATGGTGTAAGTGTGCCATCCTCATGTGCCATAACTCACATAGGTCAATGCTACTGTTGTGAATCAATGTCTGATCTCGCTGGAACATGAACCTATATAGCTTCCTCTGCTTGATCCCAATCACCTTATCTATCTTGGAAATGGATCCTCTAGGATCAATGAGTACCTTCCCATCTACAAAAACAATCGCACTATCCTCTATGGATAAAATTGATATTAGGTTCTTTTCCAACTTTGGAACATACAACACCTTTTTCACTCTCATCGACTATTGAGACTCCCTGTAACACCCTGTTTCCCCCAGATTGTAAATATAACTGAACTGGCCAAGGACTATGGCAAAACTCATAAGTATGAATGTGTGCTGTAAATGGACCTGCAGGAAGAGGTCAATGAATGTAAATGATAGTTTGAATTTATTGCAGAAATGTTGAGGGGGGATGTGCGGAAAAGAGACCACGATGGTGGTGGAGGGCACCTTGAAAAAGGGGCGTTAACTTCCACCAAGAATTAAAATACCGTATTTGGACTCCACTGGCCCGAAGAACCAAAAGCGGCTCGCTAGCCCTGAAATAAATG
>ML784692.1:286396-306073 GCA_009831015.1 Picea engelmannii | reverse complement strand
GTCCGTCCGCGAGGACAGGTGGCAAAGGATCGGGTGCCTTCGGAGTTTTGTTCATCGGAGTTTTCGATGGTAAGGAAATAGTGCAACAGAAAATCGCGATCCGCGATTTCCCGATGAGATCTGAGCCGTTCATGACGAGGACGTGTGTCAGAGGATCCCGAGGGAGTGGGGTTCTGCAATTCGGGATTCTCGATGACAAGAAACTCACGACAGGAGGAATCGCGAAATCCTGAAACGCGACGGTCCCCTAGTCATAGCACTCCAGTGGAGGACAGGTGTCACTCCACGCCATCATAAGGTGTGTGGGCCATAGGCGCCAGAACAAGGGACAGATGTCGGAAGATCAAGATTGGCCGTGAGTCCACGCCAAGTGGCATCGAGGATCGGGGAATCGGAATTTGCGAAGGCTTGTGCATCGTGACATCATAAATCCCGAAACTCCGATAGGAGTTTCCCCGAAAGGAGGTAAGACCACGGCCGTAAAGGCAGTGAACCACAAGCTTGGCCTGGGGAGCTAATGCGTGAGGAGCGCATCGGAATTTGGAGGATCGCGAGTCATGGGGGTGAATGAGTCTTGACATTAGGAACCCCGAATCCCGATATTGAACCAGGGATTAGCGCTTCGCTAATGCAGGTTTCTGGAGATTTCTCATTTGTGGGAGATTAACCCCAAAATTTTTAAATTACGATAGTGGGTGTGTTACACTCCCTATGAAACATGATTGTTCCTCGACCAACATATTTGACCATGTAGTCATCTCCAAGCTTGATATCAATATCTAAATCACCCTCTGATAGATCTGTGAAGTACTCTCGAACTCTCATCATATGACATGAAGCATCACTATCAATGCACCACTCTCTGGTGGATACTGAAATTGAAGAGAGGCATGCCAATAATGAGAATTCTTTTTCAATCTTAACGAAAAACTTATCCACCTTTTCTGAAGCTATAACCTATGGCTTCCCCTTCTTCTAATTTGGACATTGAATACCATAGTTCCGTGTTTTGTGACACACAAAGCATTTTACTTTTCCCATGTCTCTCTTCTTCTCACCCTTTGAGGTAGCCCCACCACTGGAGATTTTCTTGGCCCTTCCTTTTCCTTTTCCTGTAAGCACAACATTCTCCTCCTCATCACCTTGTTGTTTTCCTGCATGGTTAGATCCCAATATCATCTTCTCCTGCATGAAATCATCCCATAATCTTTCCCCTCTAGGAATATTCTCTCTAGAAACAATTCCACAGATGAAAGAATCCCATGGTTTATAAAAACCTTTCAAGGTTTTTCTAACCAATTCTTTATCCTCAACCTTTTCCCCAACAATAGTCAACTCATCACGAATCTGAGTGATTTTAGTGAGATAGGATGTAACTATATCAGATTTGGACATCTTCATGTTGTAAATCTTATCTCATAACACCATTTCCCTGTTTTGGTTTCCACTTTGATAAAAATTCTTCAAGGAATCCCATATCTTGTAGGAATTCTTCTTCCCGATCACATACAGGATGATGTAATACTTCACAACATCTAAGATGATTCTTTTGGCCTTCACATTCTTATTGTTGTAAGCATCCAGAGGCACTACATTAGTAGGAATACTCTGGGTTTTCTCAACAATATCCCAGATCTCATTTTCCTTTAACAACATTGCAATCCTTTATTTCCAGGGGATGAAGTTTGATGCCCCATCCAACCGATCCTCGAATCTCAAACCCATAGCCATTTTCCATGCCCAACTGATACACCGAGCCCACAAAATCCCAATGAAAATAAACTTGCAAAAATCTGTAGATACTTGTGCCAAAGTCTTTGGTTTTCTTTTAGAGACGAAGCTCTAATACCATGTTAATTTTCTTAAGCTCAGATTTGATCCCTAATTCCAATAAAAATAATTTATTCCTAGATACATGCTCGAAAAACAAAAATTCTAGATCTAATTTTTATGAAGAGAAATACACTGAGCTTATTAACAACACATGCATGCACAAAATAAACATAAAACAATCACATAAATTGACACAAAGAATTTCGGGTAAACACCCCGGGAGAAACCTCGAAGGGAAAACTGTCAAATGAGATATTTTTATTGATTTTCGAGCCCACAGAGAATTCTGAAAATTACAGTAGAAATTTTACAACATTAAATGAACCTGTATATCGTGCCAACACTTCCTAGATGTTGTACGAATTGCATGAATTGTTGTGTGTTGACTTGGAAAACATGCATCTAGACACATGTGCGCCCTACAATGCCTACAATCTGCAACACGTGCTTGTAATGTTCCCAACCAGATCTGATTGGAACATTGGGGTTTTTATGTGTTTTTTGGTTGTGGTATTTTGTCAAACGCTTTGTAGATTTTAGTGTTCAAGAGTTTTGATGGGTTTAGGGTGATGCTTCTTTGTGTGTTTGTAGCCAATAAATGATAAATATATAGAAATGGAAGATACTCAACAAGATGCAAGACACATAACACAATAAATAGACACAAATACCTCAGATCTGATTTGTTTTAGATATATAGCTGACCTCATACAAAATGGAGCAGATATGGAATACAAATAAGAGAATAGATTGTATGGATGATAATGTCTCCAAGATACAATGGAGAGATGAAAATATAGGCTTACAAAAGCCTCCTCAAGCTGAACACCAAAGATATAGAATATCCAACTCATCCCTAGCTGAGATGTGATGTCCTCCCTAGCACAATGCGCCTCTCACTGGCTGTAGAAGGCCAAGAAATCGACCTCCAAGGATATGACCTATAATACACTAAAACCAACTGCTAATAGGTATATTGGGTGATAGGAAAACCCTATGATAAATCTCCAGGCTGTTGGGAATTACCCTCCCTTCCAGAACACAAGATCTCCAATGAGCAGTGCGCCCTCCTCAAGAGAAAATTCACCCTCTTGGATGATATAATGAATTGGCTGAAACAAGCCCTCACAAACTGATGAAAATAGGTGCCCCAGTGATAGAAAACAACCCTAGAACATGATCTACTGAACATATATTCATTGTCAAGCAAATCGAACCTATTCCCCTCAAAAAGTGCACCCCAACCTACTGGAAATCCCCACAAGTGTGTCTTTCTTCCTCAAATGATCCTATAACTAAAAATTAACTAATGTAGAATGGTGAAGGAGGAATCTTTCACCTTTGTGACCAAGCTTGGACCAGGTTGGGTGGGATCTTTCACCACCGAGCTGATCTCTAGGGTTTGTTAAGTCAAAACCTCAAAACCCCCAAGTGCATGGGCTCTTTAGCAAGAAGCCAAACATCAAAATGATAATCAACATAATGAGAGAATAGAGGCCCCTATCTCTCTTTTACCGCCCTTGTTCGCCTTTTCTCTCCAAGTGACTTTTACTTTATTTTTATTATTCTTTAAATAAATCACTTTATTAATTAATTAGCCTTTTTGCCTCTAAAAAGTGATTTATTCATCCCTATGGCTTCTCCAGCCACTGAAAGTCACTTCTCATCATATAATCCTGTAGTGATCTTCCTCCTGATTCCGATGAGATATTACATTAAGAGGTTTCTCCAAGTATTATGCCCAAAATCACCTTATTAGTGAAATTAATTAAAATATGACCCATAATAACTCAAAATTATGGAAATCGTTGGAATGCAACAAAAACAAATCCAAGCTGTGCGGAATGGATCCTGATGATGGAATATGATGAACGATGCAAATCAGGCCCAATACAACCCCTCAATATCTCCTGTACTCATTGTCACCCCCATCTGGCTACTCAGGTAAGCATAACACTCTGTAACATAATAATGTCCAACAATGGGGACATTACAATCCTCCCTGCTAGAATATTGCTTGTCCTCAAGAAATAAATGAATCAATATATATGTGATACCAGGATCCCATATCCACCTATGTGACCTATATTAAGGTCTCCTCAAGACATGGCCCCTCCAAGTGATCACCATACATGATACCCAAATGCTCATGATGAGTAGAATGACCGTGTGCACCCGATCCTCGGTCAAATCCCCAAGCAACCACTCTACTCAGATCTCAACCTCATCAAACTCTGGACTACCCAACACTCCAATCCTTGGATCCCATATCAAGATGTGAACTACAATTCCCTGTGAAGTATAGTCCTGTAAGATATCAACACCATGAGTCTCTTGCAAATAACACACGACCTCCACCCGAAATGAGTATGACCTCCAAGATCATACCAAACCCAACACGACCTCCACCGACTAAACCTGCTGCTACCATAGTGAGGTACTACCAGACCTCAACGAATCACCAACAAGTGAGGTGGTCCCCCCAAAACTAAATCTCAATGGAAAAGCAAAGTGTTTTTCCTCTGCAAATATCCACTCGCCTCCATTAGTCAATGAAATTACCAACCCTGTAATCCAAGGGTCCCATGCTAATATCTGAAAGGGACCATCACATTGATGTTGCACTACTATGATCATGACTGTCTGCCCACCGTGTACATACTAGATCCCCCACTCCTGGATCCTCATGCTAAAATACCTGTGATAATTGGGCTTGATATCAAGAAGCTGAACTTGTAAAGGTATCCCTATGGAACCAAAATATTCCCATACATCACCATACTCGATCATGAGTATCAAAAGGGAGAACATGTCTCACCACATAGAACAAATACCAACAAGCCCTCTCAAAATAATCCAAGAGTGAACTATGTTGTTCTTTGGTGCAACTCGAACCATCATAAGATGAAGCAAACTACTAACCATATGGACTCCTGGATCCGATGGAAAAATTTGAAGTTCATCACTTCCAATCCCCACTAACTGATGATGTGCCATACTGATAACTCTTGGAAGCCCTCCATCCTTATCCCAATGAGAATATGAATTTGTATCAACTTCTGGAACATACTGTGTCCCACAGCTAAGGATGCTCTCCATCACACCCCAAGCCTCATATGATTGTCTCAGATGAACCACCCCTATCCTGCTGTATATACTCAAGTCACTCCTGTCAGGTGGTCTCTGCCTACCAACTATGAAATTCCCCTCCCACTATCTATCTCCCCCTATGCAGTTGTTTATGATGAAAGTATCAGAGAAGGATAACATAAATAACTAAAACTGTATGTAGGACTGGACAATATCATAGACTTTGGTCAATCCCAAGGACTTGAATAAAAGCTCATCCACTGACACCCATGTTGAATAATCGTCTATACTCATCACTAAACTCCAACCATCAGGTACAACAGTGGGTAACTCCAAAAACTACTAGTCAATCTCTCTCCCTCCATCATCACTCATATATCCACTGCTACTATGAAGGCGATCTCTCAGAAATATGTGCTACTGCAAGGGAGAGGAATATCCATGATCCACTAAGTATGTCTCCTCCCTGCAATCCAATGCGTCCCCCTAAATCCAACTATACACCTATTCATGCTCCTGTTATCTATCTCCCATCATCATATACCTTTGTATAGTCATGCAATCTCTTATATCCTCTTGCCTCATCACATATCCAAGGTGTACTGTTGAATCAACCTATACATGGATGTCATCCAATCCTGGAACCAAAATGGTAGTGTCCTCATAACTGCCCCTGGCTCTGGAATCCCAAGGTGTATGTGTATGACCAACTGACTCAGAACCCCTCATGAAGGGTGGCCTCTATGAAACCTGAACATCCTCCATCATCTCCTGGTCATATCTCTCAATACCCATCAATGATCCTAGATACCCCTCATGCTCCTCCATCAACTGGCGCTCATCTAATATGGACCTTGATTTATGAAGGGTTGTCTGTGTGCCTTCCAAGAATCCCTGTGTGCTCGCAAACTCATGAGTGAGTCGTTCCACCTCAATCTCCTTCTCCTGAATCAGGTCCCTGTGACACATCTCTCCAACCTCCAATAGGTAATCTCTATCCATCAATAATTTCTAGTAGTCGACCCTCATCACAGTCACTCTCTCTTTGAGTGTATGGAAGTCATCAATGGAAAGTCCCCCATCTGAACTATCATGTGTCATCAAGGCCCTCCAACAATATCCTACCACCAATGCGTTTGTATCATCAATGCATGTAGTGGATTCCATGATCATGTCCTCACTGACTTTCAATTGTCATGTCACGTGTCATGACTCCTAATCACAATCCTACTGAGGTGCTACCTCATGCCTCTCGCATCTAGTGTCTACAATGGAATCCACAATGACACACTGCTCAAAATATAGGGCATTGAATTGATCACTATCCACTGTGCTACTGAGTCCTTCTGTATGCCACTACACACCATCATCAACTGCTACCCCCATCTTAATCGCATTGTATCCTGTATGAGCAATTGTATCCTCCCGTGCACTCACCCTGCTAATATCATCTGTACCTGGATCCCATATAGATGTGTCTAGGCGTGAGATATGGTTATACCGACCAATAAGGAGTGCATCCTCATCACTGTAGACGGGTCCCGTAAGTGAGTATTCCATCAAACTGTTAGTCTCCACAACCTGATCTAATAATAGACTCCCCAAAAGATGTGTCTATGTCTCTTCGTAATGATAGGTATGCATATAGTCAACTGGCTCTAGGCCATGCCTCTCCTCCTGGGCCTGTAGATCCATATGTCTCTTGTGCTCAAATGCTACAAAATGCTCCTCTACCACCTCTAGAATGCTACTGATATCCTCCTCTGTCATGTCTAACATACATTTATGAGAAGGTAAGGATTGTGTCACGCTCATATCCATGGGAAGAACAATATCCCCTACGTATGACCTCATACTAGGTACTAACACATATGAATCCTCACAAGTGTCACCACTATGCTGAGGTGTTGAGTCCTCAACACTATCTGATAGGGAATCTAAGGAACACGCACTATCATACTGTCCATCCAACTGTCCAACAAATGCACAAGAGTCTTTTGGATATTCTAATGAGGAATCTAAGGCCTCATCCTCATACTCATCCTTCTCATCACTGCCATAGTGCATCTCAATGTAATTCACTCTCCCTTTACCCCTGCATCTGTGATCTGGCTCCCAAGGCACTTTGAAACTGTTGTAAAGTTCCCTACTCCTAATGGGTGTAGGCTCAATCTGTGCTTCCTTCCATCTACTAGATGGTAGTGATGTATTTACCTCCTTTCCTTCTTTGGCTCTGTTTTCATTTTCTATGTTGAACCAATAATTTATTTCTTCCATCCTTTTGACCCATTGTGTAGCCTCATTTTTGCTCCACCTAGGATTTTTGATGGATACAAACCGTTGGAATGTCACTTGATCCCTGAATGTCTCACTAAGGGCTTGATATTACTTATTACAATATATGATCTCCTCTGCAAAATCCACAAACTCCATCTCTCCTCTAGATCATCAATGTGTATCACAGGGTGGCGAAGGAAATTCGCTCTGATACCATTGTAATGTTCCCAACTAGATCTGATTGGAACATTGAGGTTTTATGTGTTTTCTGGTTGTGTTATTTTGTCAATCACTTTGCAGATTTTAGTGTTCAAGAGTTTCGCTTGGTTTATGGTGATGGTTCTTTGTGGTTTGCAACCAATAAATGATAAATATATAGCAATGGAATATAATTGTTGGCACCAGGATGAAGGGTAAAGAAGAACAATCATGGGAAAGAAAGCGTGCAGAAAACTGAAGTAACAACTGGAAAAATAACAACACGCGTGCATGCGAGAAAGCATGCACAAATGAAAGCGACAGCTGGAGGAAGAACAACACGCGTATGGGAGAAAGACCTAACGTAATAAGGGTTAGGGTTTTGGTAATACTCTGAAAAAGGCTGAAGAGCCCAAAATGTATAAATATAGATACGAAAGTATCAGTTAGGAGATGTTATGAGATGTTATGATATGTTACGTGATGTTATGTTATGTTTTGTGGTAATTGTTAGCTGTATGAACCGATTTTGTAAGCTGTTGAGCAAAGGAGATATGAAGGAAGGTAGATCTGAGGATTAGACCGCAAGTTGTGGAGCCTGGTGCGATCTAGTTCGCCTCACATAGATCTTACCCAGTTTTGTGGAGAATTGTAAGCGTGTGGCGTCAGTAATACATAACTACCATAATAAAAGAGCCAAGAGCCAAATCTTTGTGGACGTAGCCTAGGAGGGGGTGAACCATGGTAATACTCGTGTAATATTTTGAATGTATGCATGTCTCTTCTTTCTTTCATCAATTAATGGTTAAGCTTGATGAATGAGTTAATACATTGTTATGAAACTGTTTATACTTTGCTTAAATTAAACTGTTGGATATACGTATGCGAATCCAAGGAATAAGTAGTTTCCCTTATAGCTCATGGTATCTGGCCTTAATAAATAAACCCCTATCCTCTACTCTATCCTATGCTGTAAACACCTGAGTCTTACATCCACCCATTTAAAGCTATCTCGGGTGAGACTGCGCAGTGCCTTCTGGGTGCTGTGTTGCCTTCTGGTTTACGAGGAGGGCCGCTAGTTTTAGAAGCTTTGTTGGAACCCCGAATGACATGAACCCTGGCTCAATAACTCAGACAACCCGAGAAGGGAACCGATAAACCAACAAATGGTTCTGTTGCCGTGTTAGGAGGAACAAGAAAGGACCGAGTATATGAGATGGAATGAATAAGAACCAATGGAGCAGAACAAAAGATCAATGCCCCATTAGAAGGGGATGTTGAGACCTTGGAACCCCACGAGAGAAGAAATCGAGGGTTGGTTGAGAACTAAAGAGCTAGAGTTCTCACAAAAAGACAATAGAAACCCTAGGATCACACTACGCAAATACCTAGATAAATACGTATTTACGGATTTACATGAAGTCTTTTTCTATGATTTTCCGCATCTACTACATGATTGGATCTTAAGGTTAAAGGATAACCATATGATGAACCATATTCGACAACTAGATTGGAATCCAACACAGATCCAACAGCTACAGCAGGTGAACAACAAATTCACCCGCGCAGTCGATTTTTGGCTTGACAGTATTGTGGTAGGCTTTATCACAGAATTTGCGGTAGACACAACAAGGTCATACAACACATCCAAGCAAGAGTTCCTATGAGGACCCATAGGAAGGTACATTCGATCACTATATACTTCTATCGAGATACTTCTATATAAAAAAGGTGTAATGACAATGGAATCTGACAACTAGACTTCCCTGCGTGCATGGGGGAAGGGGGGAAGCACTGACAGAGAGAGGAGGAATGGAAGGAGGGTAGGAGAAAGAGAAGAAGGAGGAGGAACCCTTGGACCCGATCTTGATGGATGATGACCATGTCAAGTGGATCTTGGCGTCATCAGGAATGACGCGTAGCAAAGCACCCTACCAATATAAGGTGAATACCAAGAAGAGAGTCGTAGCCGATAGGGAGGGCTTGGCCAACAATGAGGAAGAGGTAGAGGATCTTCGGGCTACGGAGCAGATTGAGGAAATCCTGCACGCCACATATGAGAGGAAAACAAGAGGCCCAAGAACAAGAGAAGAAGACAACCATCCCTTCAATGTTAATGTCAGTGTGGAACCCATAAAACCATGTGTGACCAATACACCAAAGAGAACACTACCATTCAGACAATGAAAATTTGGAGGAAGTCCGACAATAGGAAGTACATGTACACAAAGGACAACAATTGGAGGAGCCAGTTTAGGAAACCTTAGTCAAGTATCTACACCGTGCGGAGGAGGGAGTATCTTAGTATTTAGAATGGCAGGACACGATCCTACTATCAGATTACCATAGTTCCAAGGGGAAGAAGCAGAAGACCCTGAGAAGCAACTGTTCATTTGCGCTAAGAGTTGGGAAGCAAAGAAGATCACTAATGAAGACACCAAACTCACGCAACTAGTGATTACGCTAAGAGACCAAGCACTAGACTGGTACATGAGTCTAGAAACGAACAATGTTCCCAGAATGACAAGAACACTGGACGACATTAAGAAACTATTGATCAATGATTTCCAGAAGCCGAGCTCAGAGGATCAATACATGAATGAGATGATTGAAATAAGACATAAACCAAGAGAATCGATATGGGATATTGATCAAATATTTAAGTGATTAAAAGGAAAGTTAAAATACCTTATGACCGATATGCAACATCGACACCTGTTTGTCAACTCACTAATCCCACACTTAAAATATCCATTACGAAAACAAAAGTTTCAGATGCAGGCAGAGGCTCTGTAGGCAGCCTTGCAATTGGAAGAGAATCAGTACCAACAGACAGACCCAACTATTGAATAATTGAAGGAGGATCTGAAGAACTTAACATTTTAGTTGAACCAAAATAAGAACAAGGACAAACGAGAAGCAGTTTGGTGCACTACCTGTAGGATGAAAGGACACCATAAGAATGAATTCCCAACATTCGCACAGTATATGGAGACAGGGATGCCAAACCCACTACCATAGGGAGGATTATGGTGCGAAATATGCAAGAAACCGGGTCACGACCCTTACCATTGCACGATGATGTAGAAATACCAAACAGTCCCAAAGAACTCATATTACACCTTTTGCAAGTCAATCGGCCATGCCGACAAAGACTGCAGAACTATGGAGCTGATGCGTTAAAGAACATCAGACGCATACAGGGTACAGGAAGAAATGATGACTGGGAAGGAAGCACCACAATTCAATCAAAACCCAACACCATACAACACTGCAAAGTAGCAGTATAATAATGCGCCACAACCTTACAATAATGCACAACCATAGTACCACACAACATAGCCCCGGTACAATACCGCACAGAATAATCAGGGACCATAGTACAACCCATCGTGAGGTGATCGCGCAACGTATAGAGGATCAGGACGAGCCAGAGGATGTTTCAGACGTGGTAGAGGACCTATTACATGTCACAATTGCCAGCAACCGGGACATTATGCACGAGAGTGTCCACTGCCACCAACGACTTGTATGTAGTGTCACGCATCGGACCATGATACGGAGGAATTTCCGACATTACTTCTAAATATCCAGGAAAAAAGGAATGAAAATAACCAAAATGTTTAGTGGATTTCAACCAAAGCAAGGGATGACGGGCATAACATCAATATAGTCACTCGAGGAGGAACAAAAACAGGAAATGATGCAGTTCAACAAGAAATAGTGCAGAACCAATGGGTAAAGAAGAACACCGACCCCAAGAAGCAGTTCGATGCACATAAGGAGAAGGATATATTTACAGAAGCCTGAAAAGAATTCCAGAAGGAGAACATTGCGTCGACTGCACAATAGAGCAAGGAAGCTTTGGAATACGAAATGTTGCCATCATTGGACCATACCAACAGAATACAACCCGAGGAACAAGTAAGTACGATCAAAGACTTTTTTCAATCATGCATCAAAATGTTAAGTGATCCTTCATCTGTCAAAATATTGCAAAACATCCTAGAAAAATGTAGCAGCGAGACAGAACAAAAGCCAGAATTGAAAACTGTCAACCACCTACACAGAAGAAGAAGAACAAATAGGGAATTTAGACTAAATGCTAACATTGGGGATTTCAATATGGGAGATATTATACTAGATTTAGGATCCGAAGTGAATGTAATACCAAAATCTACATGGCAATGCATGGGAGAACCTACATTGGGATACTCAAATGTTTAATTAAATCTAGCTAATCAACATAGAGTCCTACCCATAGGTAGACTGAAAGGAGTGACGGTAGATCTGGATGGTGTCCGCACTAAGGCAGGCTTTGAAGTCATCGAAATAGTAGACGATACAACACATTACCTGACGCTACTTGGTCTGGATTGGGTGTTTGACAACCAAGCCATAATTAACTTAAAAACCAAAAAAATGACATTTGAGTCAGGGGACTACAGGGTCATAGCCCCGCTTGACCCATAAGAAGGCGAGAGGTTCGTAGAACCCACTTGTATTTATTTAGAAGAGATCGACTAGTTGTACAGAACAACCACGCACGATGAAGACTACATAAACCCAACTGCAGACGGGGTACTCAGTTGGCAAAGCATTACTTCATGTACAACAGACTTAGACACCGGGTTATAAAATTGGCAGCAAAGACTACACGAAGTATCCATGAGAAGGTGTGCCAGAATAGACTGCGCAGTACGGTGGATTGGCACAAAAATCAGAGAACCACCCAGTTTTCACGGGCTAAATGATTTGGAAACTTTATTGACACAATATGAAGAAGAAGTATTAGAAAACTAGAGATTGCTAGCACTATATTTAGCACTAAAGGCTACACCCACAATATGGTGGGGTGCACACAAAGAGACTATCACAGATTGGTACCAATGTAAGAGATTACTGCGCATAAGGTTCGACACATAATAGACAGGTAACAAACAACATAAATATGATAGACTAGGCACATCAACAGAACACTTGGAGGCGTGTAAAACACTGTGGAAAATGACGCCACCGTAGGAATGGTCTCACCACTTCATTCATACTTTAGAGGGCATACCAGTGAATTGGTATACATACCAGGAAATGCGTAAAGAAACCAAGACATGAGCGACACTCCAACATAACTTTACAGTCACTTTCTCATTCGAGCATGAAAACCCCAACATAGATGCATCCTTGAAATGGATCAGAAATTTTATATTCATTGAAGAAATGGAAGTAGAATCTATCATAGAGGTACAACAACGAAATAAGCAGACAATCAAGGATCTACTATCATGCTACCACGTACAGGAGGAAGCCCCGGATGAATATGATCCGCGTGATATTCAGATCGAAGAGGTCGAAGGTGAGAGAGATGTGGAAGGACCACCCTTAGAGTCAGAGGTCATCTCTGTGCCAATCAAGATAAATAAGGTTAACATAGGGACCGCCGAGGAGCCCAAAATGGTCAGCATTGGAGATTACTGGGATGAACAAACACTAGAAAGTATCACATAATTGTTGTGCGAATAGAACGACCTTTTTCCCACAACCTTTACAGAGATGAAATGTATAGTCGGAGAATTAGGAGAAATGAAGATACCACTCAGACCTGATGTGAGACCCATTAAACAACGACCATATAGATTGAATCCCATAAATAAACAAAAAGTTAAAGATGAGATCGACAGGATGCTCTAGGTCGGCATCATCGAACCAGTTGAAGAATTAGAATGGATAAGCCCGATGGTAGTACAGGAGAAGAAACAGGGAAGAGGGATCAAGATATGCATTGACTTGAGAAAGTTGAATGATGCATGCCTACATGACCCATTCCCCACACCTTTCACGGACGAAGTACTTGAGAACGTAGGAGGCCATGAAGCCTACTCATTCGCTGATGGATTCTCAGGATATCATCAGATTAAGATGGCACATGAGGATATACACAAGACCACGTTTGCGACAGAATGGGATATTATCAGTATACAGTCATGCCGCTCAGACTAAATAATGCACCTGTGATATTCTCCAGAGTGGTCATTGCAACATTTAAGGAATTCATCCACCAATTTCTTGAAGTATACCTGGATGATTGGATGGTCTATAGCCTGTTGAAAAACCATGTGGAAGTTTTGCGACTGATGCTAGAACGATGCAGGCAGTGCAGATATCACTGAATATCAAGAAATGCATATTTGGAACACAATTTGGGATACTATTGGGACACATAGTATGCAAACAGAGTTTTCTAGTGGATCCGACCAAAATCACAGTCATTGTTAATCTACCAGCACAAAAAACAGTCCGCCAACTAAGAGCAACGTTAAGACATACGAGATATTACAGAAAATTCATCAAAGGCTACATGCATATTACAATGCCAATGGAAAAACTGTTAAGGAAGGATACAAAGTATCAATGGAATGACGAGTGCCAACACGGTCTAGATACCCTGAAGGAAAATATGGTCACCGAACCAATATTGGTATTTCCAGATTGGGAGAAGACATTCCATGTACATGTAGATGCATCAACGATAACACTTGGAGCTATCTTGGCGCAACTAGGAGCATGAGACTTGGATCACCCGATAGCGTTCGCAAGAAGAAAATTATCAGACTCAGAACAAAATTATAACACAACCAGAAGAGAAGGCCTAGCTATGGTTTATGCACTACATAAATACAGACATTACCTATTGGAAAAACACTTTAAGATGTTTACAAATCACTCATCCCTGAAATACCTAGTCAACAAGCCAGTGTTGGGGGGGCGAATCTGTCAATGGTTATTGCTATTTCAAGAATTTAACTTTGAGGTAATAGTTAAACCAGGAAAACTGAATGCAGGACCTGACCACCTATCGAGGGTCACAAATCGAGAGGAACCAACGAATTTAGAAGAAAACTTTCCAGATGCACAACTATTCTTAGTACAGATTGCTGATGATTACTTCACTGAGATCATCTAGTACTTGAGCACAGGTATTGCGCTGCATTAATATACCACCGCGCAGAAGAATAAACTGGTAGTCTACGCAACTGACTATCAATTGATTGCAGGACATCTATACAATATGGGCACAAATAACATCTTACAAAGATACATACTAGACCACGAACGACCAAGAATTGTAGCAGAAGCCCACGGCGGAATAGCATGAGGGAATTATGCAGGAAAAGCTACCACGCAGAAAGTACTACGTACAGGGTTATGGTGGCCAACAATCCATAGAGACTCAAAAGAGTACTGTCAGCAATGTGATGTCTGTCAAAGGGTAGGCAAACCCAACATAAGGGACGAGATGCCACTACGACCGAAAGTGACACTTCAGGCATTCGAAAAATGGGCAATAGACTTTGTGGGACCAATTCACCCACCAACCAAGAGAACAGGGGTGACATATATTATCGCCATGACAGAATACTTAACAAGATGGGCAGAAGCCGCACCAGTAAAAGATTGCAACACATAAACAAATGCACACTTTTTGTTTGAAAAAATAATTACTAGATTCAGGTGCCCAAGAATTTTGATGAGCGACCAAGGAACACACTTCATAAACAACACCATCTGAGTGATGCTGGAAGAGTTTGAAGTTCATCACCAAAAAAACACACCGTATCATCCACATGCAAATGGAACGGTAGAAGCCTTCAACAAAATTATAGAGATCCCCTTGACAAAGATATGTAACGTCAACAGGGACGATTGGGACCTCAAGGTACCAACAATGTTATGGGCGTATCGAACCACATGCAAAAAGTTGATAGGCCACACACCATTTAAACTAGTCTATGGTCAAGAAGCAGTAGTGCCCTTAGAATTTTTAATACCCAGCCTACGTGTAGAAACTATTACACAAATGACAGAATGAGGCACAATACATGGAAGACTGAATCAATTACTATTGATGGAGGAAGACTGAATCTTCGCAAGATTCCATCAACAAGTACAGAAAGAAAGAGAGAAAGCTTGGCACGACAACCACATCAAGAGGAAGACATTGAAGGAAGCAGATCTAGTACTTCTCTACGACAGTAAAGTGTTGCAGCACCTAGGAAATATGAGAATGCATTGGCTAGGACCATATGAGGTAAAATATGTCACAGATGAAGGAGCTGTATAATTAAGATATCTAGGGGGTGTAGAACTCAGAGGAATGATCAATGGGAGCCAACTGAAGCTGTACAAAGATAGTCGACCACCCACCGCACAGTAAAAAAAAAGAAAAAAAAACCGAAAACAGTGCGCAGCATGATGGACAAGCCGCATATGAAACATGAAGCCAGCGAGGGAAAAGATAATGGCTATACCGAAAAAGGGAACAAGTGGGAAAATGAAAGTCGGAAAAATCAGTCTGACAGGACAACAATAAACATAATTAAAGAAATCAAGGATGGATGGGATGTCACATTAAACGTGCCAACTAGAGACAGAAGAGAAGGCATAATGGCAAGTACGAAACCACCGTGGATGCATTGAAACCACAGTTATGGTGCATTAATCACATAATGGAGGAAGCGTCCTCGACAAGCTTCATGACAAGCCCATACAACACACGAGCATAGAAGCAGTTAGTCTATTTGCGAAAGGAGAACATGAAAAGAGCAACATTAGAAAGAACGAATAGACTGAAACCACATAGCTCACTGAAGCCATTCGAACTCCACAAACGTTCGACATACACCATTATGGCACCACCGAAGCTCGCAGAACCAGGCCAGACAACCGGATCAACCATGGCTCAGACGAGGTCGCGAGGACCATTGGAAAAAAGTGAACAACAACCACCTGAGATCGTCGATATTGATGAAATCTCGTCGCCAGAGGAAATCCCAGTAGAGTCCACACCCATACTAGAGGAGGTTCCACAACCACAAATAGAGGCCATGGAAGAGGATACACCAACAAAAATGCACAAGCCTCAGAAAAAAGAAGAAGAAAAACACCAGGAAATACCACCAGAAAACGCCGAAGTAGCCATAGGAGCTAACAGAAGCGCACAAAAACCGGAAGCAGAAGTGCAACCAATTTTTTTTTCGGCCGAGCCGATGGGTGAAATGGCCACAGCTTGGGAAGAATGGATGGAGAAGGAGAAACTAGAAGATGCTGGAACCTTGAGCCAACCATTGCACCAGGAGGACCGAATTCAAATACTGATCTCACCTCTAAAGAAACTGGCTGCAGAGATTGTGCTACCTTGCATACCAGAGGGAGTACAGGTGGACCCACAACTATTAGGTCACATCGGGAAGCTCAATTATTCCATCCTTGACATAGTATATGAAACCAAATATCCAAATCTTGCACCATAGGTCTTTATGCAGAAAATAGTTGTGAACCAACTTGGAGAAACCATCACTCAGCCACACCAGTGGGCCACTGGACTGGACAAAACAGGGAATCTAGGGTTGCTGAAGATACCACACTTTGGAAAAGGCCAATATGTGATGACATGTGTCAAGAAATTGTTAGCAGTTACACATGGAGGGGATATATGGCTGGACAAACCTGTCCCCATAACTGTCGAACTTATCACGCAGATAACAAGCCTACCCACCGGGGGTATGGATCCCGTGCTGATTCTGGACGATAAGTCCAAGGAAAAAACATTGGCAGAAGAGATGAAGAAGAAATATGGCACCGAGAGGGGAACAAGAGGCATTATAATTAAACAGATCAACAATGCCACGACACAATTGGGCACAAAAATCTTATCCTGCAAACTGCTAAGAAAATGCCGTAAAGATGAAGTATCAACATGAGTAATTGCTGTTGCAGCTTAGTGCGCAGAAGGTACCTTCATGAGTTGGGAACCATACCTATAAAACTTGTTCCAAGTAGACTACAAAGACGCACATGATGCAGGTATGGAATTTCATTACTCATGGCTGATCACTCTCATAGCTTTCATGGGATGACGAGAACCAAAATATGCCATCTTTGGTACCACACCACAGCTAGGAGGAGCAATATATTGCCTCCTGAGATATGGGCCAATAGCCAAGCATAAGAAGGAGAATGGAATCGTATTCAAATCTTACCTATGGGAGATACATGAAGCCATCAACCGAGCATGGAGAATAACACCAGAGGCTGTCGCACGATACGGGGGCATTGCCAATTTCTAGGCTAAGCGACAAGCCATGTGGATACAACCAAGGCAGGACCCAGATAAACAGTGGCTACAGATGCGCTACTGCGTCACCGAGGGTGATATAGACATGATCATCAACGAATGGACTGATGAATGGAGGATTCGAACCATACCCAAAGAAGTATCGGGACAAACAACAGAAGGAGGGGTTGCATAGGCAGAAATACAGCCTCCACAAATCCCAGTACCCAAGAAACGTAGAACATGACAAACCAAGTTGACTCAGGAAGATGATGGCTCAGAACAGCCAGGGACCCAGAAGGGGAGGACATAAACTACTTAGCCGACCAATGGACAATGGAAACTGACTGAGGGAGCAGAGGAAACCGCATCGAACCCCATCACACAGGAACCGGGGGGAACTAAGAGACCAAAGGTACATGAAGCAGGTGCGCGCAAGAAAATGAAGGCACAACAAGCACCACCAGACTATACAATCACGAAGGATGATGGAGAAATTATTGCTAGAATGGTCCAGGACTGCCTTGTAGAGGATTTAGATCATGCAGTGCACCACAGGGATAAACTGCAGAAGGAATTGATAGAAATGGGACAACTCCTTAAGAAATTCAGGGAAGCCCAAATCACGAGTAGTAGTAGAGGCATAGAGCCATCGAACACACAGACCACAGAAAGGGTGGAGGTAGAAGAAAATGAACTAGTTCTTCTGATACCACATGAACATTCCACAGTCAATATACAGCCTAGCATGCTGCGAATGGATGAAATTGTGGGACAGACACCACTGAAGGATTTGGATCATATCCAATTGGTCTTGACACTAATGCCATCAAAAGAATTACACAAACTACAGGTTAGCGTCGACCATGAGATGCAGTATCACGCACACAAAAACTTAGTCGAGCTATAACAAACAACAAAGAAGCTCGAAGCACTAGAAATAGTTTGTGCACAGTCCAAATCGAAAACTAAGGAGGAGAAAGAACACAGAAACGAGCTGGAACGCAGAGTGGAAGAAGTTTTTGGGAAACTTCCAACTACTGTGCAAGGAAATGAACTCCCAGCCGCAGAGAAGATTGACCAGATTGTGCAGGCAATTGATTAGTATCAGAAGGAGATCGAGACTCTCCGCGGACATATTAGACCGACAACTCCACCATTAGTGAAGGAGCAAAGGAAGAAGGAAGCAACAATATAGCTGCAGGAGCTAGAAAAACAGGTCATCACGACAACTGACTTGATGGATAAAGCAACGCAACTTTGGACAAGGCTGGAAGAGGATCCACAAGTCCAACACTGGGACAAGGAGGAGGAGAGGATCAAGAACTCAAGCAGTGACATAAGACCATACCAATTTCGGAATGAGTCAAGGGAATGCAAGAGTTGAAAAAAATACAGGCATAACTTATCACTGCGCAAACACAGAAACAGGAGCATCAGGCTCAAATAGAACCGTTGCAGGAACGGGTAGAAGAATTACTTGCGCAGGTAGAAGAAGTCAGAAAACAGACAACACAGACTCAACTAGAATGTGCAGGACTAATGAGCGAGGAAGTGGCAGCTCAGACAGTGGACACCATCAAGGAGAAAACCACGCAGGCATTGACAAAAGTGATAGAGTTGCAGGAACAGTTCTAGATGATCACCAAGGAGATTGAGGAAGCACAGAGAAAGTAGGTGACTCGGGACGAGTCACATGTCAGTGTTGGGGGCCTGTTGGCACCAGATCGAAGGGGAAAGAAGAACGGTCGTGGGAAAGAAAGCGTACATAAAATTGAAGTAACAACTGGCAAAAGAACAACACGCACGCATGCAAGAAAGCGTGTGTTAAGAACCTGAATAGATCTACCAATATAATAACCACAAATACTGAATACACAATAGATCCACAAAGCAAAATAGAAGAAACCACATTCTATTATTATCAAACCCTTGAGGTAGGGCAACACCATACAATGGATCCTATTATGGAAGGGATCCTCTCCTGTTCACTTGCCTCTTCGAGGGGGCATCCTCCTATTGAGCTTAGCTCCAAATACAATATTTCTTTTCATGTCTCATTACATTGCTTGAACCCCTTTATATAGTGCTACCATCACCTAAGAACATTCTAGAGGAGGAATCTTCTAGAAGTAGAACCTTCTAAGAAGTCCTCTTACATTTATTAT
>ML784692.1:247148-284498 GCA_009831015.1 Picea engelmannii | reverse complement strand
AGGAATCTTCTAGAAGTAGAACCTTCTAAGAAGTCCTCTTACATTTATTATATCTAACTACCATAGTGGGCCTTATTTAATAATATAGTGGACCTAGTCCACCTTACATTGAATGACCTCCACTATTATCACTATGGGCCCTCGGGCCCCCCCACTACCTCTCTAGCTACCTTACAACGTGCACAAAGGAAAGCAACAACTGGAGGAAGAAAAACACACGTATGGGAGAAAGACCTAACGTAAGAAGGGTTAGGGTTTTGGTAATACTCTGAAAAAGGATGAAGAGCCCGAAATGTATAAATATAGATACGAAAGTATCAGTTAGGAGATGTTATGAGATGTTATGTGATGTTATGTTATGTTTTTTGGTAATTGTTAGCTGTATGAACCGATTTTGTAAGTTTTTGAGAAAAGGAGATACGAGGGAAGGTAGATTTGAGGATTAGATCGCAGGCTATGGAGCCTGGTGTGATCTAGTTCGCCTCACATAGATCTTACCCAGTTTTGTGGAGAATTGTAAGCGCGTGGTGTCAAGAATACATAACTACTATAATAAAAGAGCCAAGATCCAAATCTTTGTGGACGTAGCCCAGGAGGGGGTGAACCATAGTAATACTCGTGTAATATGTTGAATGTATGACTATATCTTCTTTCTTTCAACAATTAATGGTTAAGCTTGATGAATGAGTTAATATATTGTTAGGAATATGTTTATACTTTGCTTAAATTAAATTGTGGGATATACATATGTGAATCCAAGGAATAAGTAGTTTCCCTTACAATTCATGGTATCTGGCCTTGATCAAGAAACCCCTATCCCCTACTCTGTTCTAGGCTGTAAACACCTGAGTCTTACAACCACCCATTTAAATCTATCTCGGGTGAGACTGCGTAGCGCCTTTCGGGTGCTGTGTTGCCTTCTGGTTTACCAAGAGGGCCAATATTTTTAGAGGCTTTGTTGGAACCTCGAATGACATGAACCCTGGTTCAATAACTCAGACAACCTGATAAGGGAACTGATAAACCAACAATACTAAAAAATATTCAAGAAAAATAACACAAGAAATAGCCACAAATACCTCAGATCTGATTTATTTTAGATATATAGCTGACCTCATACAAAATGGAGTAGATATGGAATACAAATAAGAGAATATATTGTATGGATCATAATGTCTCCAAGATACAATAGAGATATGAATATATAGACTTCCAAAAGCCTCCTCAAGCTGAACACCAAAGATATAGAATATCCAACTCATCCCTAGTTGAGATGTAATGTCCTCCCTAGCACAATGCACCCCTCACTGGCTCTAGCAAGCCCATAAATAGGCCTCCAAGGATATGGCCTCTAATCTAATGAAACAAAATGCTACTAGGTAGATCAGGTGATAGGAAAACCCTATGCCAAATCTCCAGGTTGTTTGGAATGACCTTCCCTTCCAGAACACTAGATCTCCAATGAGTAGTGTGCCCTTCGCAATAGAAAGCTCACCCTCCTGGATGATATAATGAATTGGCTGAAGTAAGCCCTCACAAAATGATGCAAATAGGCACTTTGGTGATAAAAAATAGCCCCAGAACACGATCTTCTAAAGATCTAGTCACTGTAAAGCAAATCGAACATGTTCCCCTCAACAAGTGCACCCCAACCTACTTGAAATCCCCACAAGTGCGCATTGCTTCCTCAAATTCTCCTGTAACTGATGTAGAATGGTGAGGGAGGAATATTCCACCTCTATGAATAATCTTGGACCAAGTTGGGTGGGATATTTCACCACCGAGCTGATCTCTAGGGTTTGTTCAGTCAAAACCCTCAAAACCCCCACGTGCATGGGCTCTCTAGCAAGAAGCGATACATCAAAATGATAATCAACATAATGAGAGAATAGAGGCCCCTATCTCTCTTTTATCCCCCATGTTCACCTTTTCCCTCCAAGTGACTTTTACTTTATTTTTATTATTCTTTAATTAAATCACTTTATTAATTAATTGGCCTTTTTTCCTCTAAAAAGTGATTTATTCATCCCTATGGATTCTCCGACCACTGAAAGTCACTTCTCATCATCTAATCATGTAGTTCTCTTCCTCCCGATTTCAATGAGATATTACACTAAGAGGTTTCTCCAAGTATTATGCCCAAAATGACCTTCTTAGTGAAATTAATTAAAATATGACCCATAATAACTCAAAATTATGAAAATTGTCAGAATGCAACGAAACCAAGGCCAAGCTGTGCGTAATGGAACCTGATGATGAAATATGATGAACGATGCAAGTCGAGCCCAATAAAACCACTCAAAATCTCCTAAACTCACTGTCACCCCCATTTGGCTACTCTGGTAAGTATACCACTCTATAATATAATAATGTCCAACAATGGGGATATTACAGTCCTCCTTGCTAGAATATTACTTGTCCTCAAGCAATAACTGAATCAATATGTATGTGATACCAAGATCCCATATCCACTTGTGTGACCTATAATGATCTCTCCTCAAGACATGGCCCCTCCAAGTGATTACCATACATGATACCCAAATGCTCCTGATGAGTAGAATGACTGTGTGCACTCGATTCTCAGTCAACTCCCCAAGCAACCACTCTACTCGGATATCGACCCCATCAAACTATGGGCTACCCAAAACTCCAATCCCTGGATCCCATATCAATATGTGAACTGCAATGCCCTATGAAGTATAGTCTTGTAAGATATCAACAACATGAGTCTCCTGCAAATAAAACGCGACCTCCATCCGAAAGGAGTCTGACCTTTAAGACCATACCAAACCCAACACAACCTCCAACAAATGAATGTGATGCTGCCATAGTGAGGTACTAATAGACCTCAATGAATCACCAACAAGTGACGTGCTCCCCCCAAAACTAAATCTCAATGGAAAACCAAAGTGATTTTCCCTTACAAAGATCCACTCACCTCCATCATTCAATGAAATGCTCAATCCTGTAATTCCAAGGTCCCATGCTAATCTTTGAAAGGGACCATCATGCTAACATTGCACTACTTTGATCATGACTGTCTACCCAACGTGTACATACTGGATCGCCCACTCCTGGATCCTCATGCTAAAATACCTGTGATAATTAGGCCTACTATCAAGAAGTTGAACCTTTAAAGGTATCCCTGTGGAACCAAAATATTCCCATCCATCGCCATACTTGATCATGAGTATCAATAGGGAGAACATGTCTCGCCACATAGAAAAATACCAGCAAGCTCTCCCAAAATAGTGCAAGAGTGAAGTATGTTTCTCTCTGGCGCAACCCAGACCATCATAAGATGAAGCAAACTACAGACTAGATGGACTCCCGAATCCCATGGAAAAATTGGACATTCATCACTTCCAATACCCACTAACTGCTGATGTGCCATACACACACATTACTTAAGAGAGATGTTTGGGAAGGTCAACCAACGAAGTTCATATTCATTCTTCAAGAGTATTTATACAATAGAGATATGGTTGGAGTGGTTATACCCACTCCAACTAACCATTTGTTCGGTTCTCTTTATCATGTACTTTATTACATATACATTCACATATCCAATTTTTCTAATGTCTAATGTCTAATGTCTTAATGTACGATGAATTTTACAAGGGCCTAAGTGGCCTTGCAACATCTCCCTCTCCCTCAAAGTCTTGTTTTGTCTCGACACAATTGTGCAATAATGTCCTAGGCCTCTATTCCTACCAAAGTATCATTATTGTGCATAACCCTGCATATTGGTATAGATAGGTAAATCAGCCACAACAATTACTTGATGTATAGGAAGATAAACATATACAAGGTTCTACCATAACCTATTACTCTTTAGCCTCCATCTTCAATTTGGTAGGTTCCTGTGCAGTTAATGAGGCTCTAATTATTTTCTCCCACCTAACAATGGTCCTTCCTACTATTACACCATGGTGCCTCTAGGGTGGTGAGTGGATCATCCCGTGCTTAGATTTCCCTTCACAACACCCCATGGTGGAGAGACTTGCTTTAGCCTATCTACCATTTCTCTACTTGTTGGCCTATAAGGTCATAACCCAAGGAAATTATTTGCAACTCTTATACTAGGGGATCATCTAGTTTAATCATTCTTGAGTCATCATCTTGTCCTTTAATCTCTTTGTGCATGCATGTGTCATTTGATGTCCCTTTCTTGAATTCTTTCTTCTTCTATTGTTGTCGTAAGGATATAAGTATTAGTACCCTCTACAAGTTAGTGCTCGAATCCTACTAGTCAATCAAGTGCTCATATTCAATGTTACAATATAATTTAGTCAAGTTCTTAGTGCCGATGCTTCAATGTCTGTATGCTCACTACTTGGTAATTTTTTTTTATATTGCTTAGTCTAAATCTCTTCTTCTACTTGGTCAATCTTGGATGCTTTCATTAGCTATCTGTTAATTCTTAAAACTTTGTGGAACTTTGTCTTCTAGTGCTTCTCTGTTGCTATCAATTAAGTGTGTTATCTAACGATTTCTTTATACTTTTATATCTCTGGTAATGAATTAGGATCTACAATTTATATTTGTATGAAGGACGACTCTAACTATTACGACTCGACTTGAATTGACTACAACATGAATCAACTGTTGGATTCTACTATGACTCTCTAACTGTTAGTAAAACTCAATTATATGAAAATATATTTTCCCAATAATGTAATTTCATTGACTCAACTAAATGCTATTGATTGATGTTGGAAAGGAATTGATATTTTTATCTATGACATGACTTACATTACAATAGCTAGAGAGAATTCCTTGCCTTGAAGACTAATGTTTAACCCCATCCCCCTTTCTCTTGACTCTGTTTTCAACTCAAATTTTAAATGAGATAATCATCCACCATTTTGTGATAACCATTCATGAGGGAATACTCCATTTTTTCATTAGTTTTCTCACAACTAAATTGTATTATCTGTGTGTAATAAGAAAAAAACATAATCAATAATGACATATTAAGCTAGTATAAAATTACATAACTAAGTAATATTGTTTGGGGATACTTCTAATAAATGATATAAGATTGACAAACTTACAAAGAATTCTCTAATCATGGAACTCCTTGCTTGACCAATATAATGTGTACTTGGAAATATTGTTGTCATTGATGTCAAATATAGGGGGAGGCTACATATGTCAAAGATAAAGATGGCAAGATGGAAATTGTTGGAAATATTGTTTTTATTTTTATTTTTGATGCTCGATTTGGATACCCTATATTTCAAGGCCTTTTTAATTTGAATATCTAGCTCAAATAGAGCATAGGATATATGGTTGAAAACATTATTATGATACCTTTCCAATGGTATATGTAACTCCCTCTAACTCCATAGGAATGAGGATATATGAAAGATTATGTCAAGTTAGCCCAGCCAAAAAGTACAAGTAAGCCAAGCCAATTTTATAAGTAAGCCCCATAAGTGAACGCAAAAACACTATAAATACATGATAGATGTATGCATTTGAAGAGAATCCAAGCAAGAATAGAAAGTACAAGTTCATGAAAGAGATATGAGGTGCACAAGAGGTGTTGGGGAGTATTCTTGGGGTCTAAAGGTGCGTAAGAGGAGTTTTCTTGAATTTTTAAGGGTGCAATATGAAGAACTAAGGTCTATGATGCTGCAAAGTGTGCATTTTTGAGGTTTTGATGCTATAGTCTAGAATTATATTCTAGGAATGATTCTATGATGTTCACTAGGGAATGAAGGCTAAATTTGACTAGGGTTTGATGCTATGTTTGGGGTATGAGAAAAGGAGAGGCACTAAAGCATGAAAGTTAAGTGTATGGTGATGATGTGAAATGCATGAAGTATGAAGCATGTAATTGGAGTCAGAAGTACTTTGTGTATGAAGATCTTAGATTGCTTCTTATACATGTATTACTGAGTTAGTGCTCAGTGGAGGAGATTGGTGTCTCCAGTAGGTCGGTGCCTACACAATATATTGCTGAGTTGGTGCTCAACTGAAGAGATTGGTTATCTAGTAGGTTGGTACCTACACAATATCTTGTTGAGTTTTTTCTCAACTGAAGATATTGGTGTCTTTAGCAAGTTGGTGCCTACAATATTTTATAAAGATAAGTTTTTGTGGTTTTCTCTCACAAGGGTTTCCAAATTAAACTCTATGTACTATGATTTGAGTTTACATGCATTTATTGTCTTAAAGTTAATGAATGATTGATGAATGATAATTTAAAGTAAAAAGTATCTTATACTGATTCACCCCTCCCTCCAAGTATAAGTATAAGTTCAACAATTGGTATCAGAGAAGGTTCTTTTGGAAAAAATCTAATTGCTTGAAGAAAAATCTTGGGATAACACATGGCTAGTTAAGATGAATTCCTCTTCATGGGCATGTAAACAAAGTGTAATGATAGAGAAAATGAAGACAATAAAAAATAAAAATTGTATTCAGAAGAAGAAAACATTGATAGGGAAATGAATCTTGAAGCAGAACTCGTTAGTGCATTAGAAGAAATAGACAGACTCAGGGGAAATAATTAAAAGAAGAAAGATAAATTGCAGAAATAGGAAAACAAGGATCATGATCTTGATGAAACAAAAAAAATAGTTACGATCCTGAAGACTCAACTAGAAGATTAAAAAATGATAGAAGAAGTGGTGAGAATACAACTAAAAGAAAATGAAGAAAAATGCGATAAGCTAGAGGCTGAAATCATTTCCTTAATAAAGGAACTAGAGAAAAAAACTAATCAGTTGAGTATAAGCTTGAAGTTTGGAAAGAGTAATGAAATATTAGATAATATTCTTAGTTACCAAAGGTAACCATTCATCAAGATAGGTATTGGCTACAGATAAAAACAAAATACCCTCGAGAGAGAAGAAAGCAATAAAGTCACAAAGCCAACAAAAAAGGAAAATGAAGAAAAACTTAAAAACTATGCTAATGTTCTCAAAGGTTCTCACACACCCACTACAACAAGTTAGATTTTTTTTTTTCTTTTTTCGTCTTTTTCTTCGAGGATCAAAATCCTTGAGACTTCTATGGGGCCTAGCGCAGACCCTCTCTTCCCTTATCCTCCTCCAAACGACCACAAGCTGGCCTTAGCGCAAGCGCCTATCGTAACTCGCGAGTCGGGAATCAAGATTCTTGACTCCTCTTTCTCCAAACACCGATACCCGAGATACTAAATGGGTATGGATCCCTCCTCACTAGCGCCTAATACATGTAACCGTAGGCTAGGTCAAACACTAGCACCATTCGCAGCCTCGCTAGTTGAGGTGTTGAGCTCTCGTGCTCCTCCTCCATGAATCCTCGAGACGCGAGAGGTCAATGTTGCGTGGACTCTTCCAAAGCAATGCGCACACGACACTTGTTAACCCCGCTATACTCTGCTCATGATATGTGTCACCGCCGTCCGTCGCACGAGACCTCGACTCTCAGTGTTTCACAACTTTAGCGATCGGGGTGCAGCTCCTTCATCCTGTGAAACCCCGGGCCACGATAAGTCAATCAGTGGGTTGACTCTTTCCCAGTGTGACATGTGTCCACCACCGGTTACCCACTTCCTAGGATAAATAATAGCGCTACTCGCATATCACGACTTTGTGAGTTGGAGTGTTGATCCCTCATGCTCCTCCTTCGCGAGTTCCCGAGATACGATAAGTCAACAATGGGTTTACTCCTTCCTAGGTGACATGTGCCCATCACCTGTCACCCGTTCCCACCTTTCTCTGAGCGCTTATTGTTACGCCACTTGTCAACCACACGGTCCCCACTTATGGATGGGTCATGTGTTTTCACGAGCCCTCAGTGCTCGACACTTCGCAACTTCTACAATCGAAAAGAAACTCTCTCAAGTTTCGAACCCCCGATAGGCGATACCCACGAAGGTTCAGATCCAACGGTTCTCCCGTGCCTTGGATCCGACGGTCATGATCACGTCGTGATCTTGCGAATCGTGAGTTCATGCAGCCCTACCCTTGACCACTCCGAGTTGTGAGTCAATGAAATTATGCTCTCCTGCCTATACAAAAGCTAAGATCGACGGTCAATAGGGCTCCGTCAGGTCCTTGGATCTACGGTCCGGGTTCCCATCACTACATGCGAAGGCTGAAAGGGTTAAGGTGTTAATGCCTACACTCTTTCTCTAGATCCATCAGTCTTGATAGATTTGGGGTATTCCCGAAAGGATTCCGACCGTTCGTTAACCAAGTGATGGGGTATTCTCTCTCTTTCTATAATTGGGCTTGCTATCCCTTCTGAGCTTGAATCACAAAATTCAACTTCTTGGGGCTTCAAACTCCCACGACTCTGAGACCTTAGAGAGATACCCTTCTGGCCCCAGACTTAACCGTTTGTACAGAAACCAATGATGACATATAAGCATACACATACATCCATTATTTCCATTTTAAAACACCAGACAATTAGTCTACACATAAATCATTATGGGCATATAAACACAAGCATGCATTCATGATATTCAGTTCGAAATACAAGGTATAAAACACTTATCAGATCTACCAGGTGTGATGCAACTGCTGAGAGGGGTGCTCATTTTCACCCAATCGTAGGCTCAGTGACTCCAAACAGATTTACCACTAGCCACCCCCAAGATAGACCACGATGCTTTGAGGTTCAGTCTCCTACTTCCAGCTCAACAGAAATCAAGGACGAAGGTTACTCTCCTTCTCTTGATGTAGGAAAATAATCCAGGATGAAGATTACTCTCCTTCTCCTGGTATTCATAACTCCCTGCGTTTCCATGGTTTCTCCAGTCTCTTTCACGATCCCCGTCGCGTGCACTGCTCTCTTTTCCCCCTACCACATTTCCTCTCTTGCCAATTTTTGTCTGCAAGGTTGTGTGTGGCACGAATTCCGCCATCCGTGGTCAGGTCTAATGGCTGTTACAGATGGGAGGTTCACCCCCATCCCCTCATTAAATCTTGAGGAGCCTCCCCACCTACCAATCTGATGGGAAATCCATTCCAGGATCAGAGAGCTGCTTTGGTTTGTGAGCAAGTATAAACCAGTACAGTACTGGCTCGATGGAAGTTGTCGCAACCATTCCAGGTCCCTTCCACCACCTCGCATTAGCCATCATGGTCTATTTTATCACATCCCTCTCCCAGTAGTCATGCAACACATAGTCATAACATAATTTACATTCATCGACCTTTTATACAAAGGTCCGTCAAATCAAACATTCACGTCTTTGAGTTTGCCATAGTTCTTGGCCAATATAATTATTTTTACAGACTGGGGGAAACAGGGTGTTACAATTACCTCTCCCTTAAAGGAACATCGTCCTCGATATTCCATCTATCAACATGACATGTATGTACAGAAGTAAACAAAATCGGATATGCCTGTTTCATGGCATCTTCCATTTCCCATGTAGCCTCATCTGGGCCAAAATGTTTCCACTGCACATTGACCTATGAAATGGTTCGGTTCCTGAGTGGGGTTTCCTTTCTGTCCATTATGCATTGAGGTTCTAGCAGGAATTCTCCCTTTAGTTCCACATGGATCATAGACCAGTCAATTATATGATTAGAATCATGTACATATCTATTCAATAATGAAACATGGAAAACATTATGTGCTTTTACTGTGGGAGGAAGTGCTAGCCTATAGGTTATAGGTCCCACTCTATCTAGAACTTCAAAGGGTCCACAATACCGAGGTACCAACTTGGCACAAGCCCCCATCCTCAGGGAATTCTTCCCGGGCCTAACTCTGAGATATACGTGGTCCCCCATCTTGAATTCTCTTGGAGTTATCTTTCGGTCGGCGTAACTTTTCTGTCTGTTCTGAGCGACCTTTAGATTTTGTTTTATTTGAGTCACTTGTTGTTCCATTTCTTTCAACATGTCAGCTCCAATAGTAACTCTGTTCATGGGATTACTCCAACTGACCGGAGTATTGCACGGTCTATCATAGAGGACTTCGAAAGGGCTCATCTTTAGGGATTCTTGGTAGCCATTGTTGTAGGTGAATTCCACCAGTGGCAGGTAATATTCCCACTTTTTGGATTGATGCATTACATGCATCCTTAACATGTCTTCTAATATTTGGTTCACTCTTTCCGTCTTTCCATTGGTTTGAGGATGATAGACTGTGCTAAACAGTAATTTGGTCTCCAGACCAACCATCAAGGATTTCCAAAAGTTGGAAGTAAATTTTGTGTCTATGTCAGACACGATCTCTTTAGGCATACCATGTATTCTGAATATCTCTGTCATGAATACGTTGGTGATGTCTATTGCCTTGCAAGTCATCTTGATGGGGATAAAATGAGCGGACTTTCTCAATTTATCCACCACTCCCGTGATGGCGTCATTCTGTTTGGTCGAGGTTGGTAATCCGGTGATGAAATTCATGGAGATGGTTTCCCATTTCCATTCCAGGATTGGCAGGGGTTGTAATAATTCTGCTGGGTGTCGGTGTTCTACTTTAACCTATTGGCATTCTATGCATTTGGCTAAGTACTTAGCTATGTCTTTCTTCAATCCAGGCCAATAGAATTGTTTCCTGGTGGTCGTGATCATCTTCTGGTATCCTGGATGACCAGTATATGGTCTTTTATGTAGTTCATCCATTATGAACCTCTTCAAGTCATCACAATCTGGAATATACAATCTGTTTCTGTAAGTTAGTAGACCTCCATCTATCATCTGGTAGCCTTCATACTTTATCCCTGTGGGTTCTTGCTCCAGGTATGAGGTCACGGTCTGGAAAAATGTGTCTGTTTCTTGTGCATTCCTGAATCTTTCCTTGACATTCGTCTCGTAGGTTCTCACCACTGCCAGATGAATCGTTTTCATACTTCTGCTAAGGGCATCAACCACCTTATTTTCCTTTCCCTTGATATGTTTGATTTTGAAATAAAACTCACTAAGAAGGGCCATCCACCTGGCTTGTCTAGCATTGAGTTTGGTTGGTCAAATAGATATCGCAATCCACAGTGGTCTGTCTTAAGTACAAATTTCCTTCCCAGGAGGTAATGCCTCCACATTTTTAAGGCGTGCACTATGGCGGCCAGTTCTAGGTCATGGGTCACATAGTTGACTTCGTGCTCATTCAATTTTTGGGATTCATAGTAGACTACACTTCCTCCTTGCATAAAGACTCCTCCGATCCCTTTCTTGCAGGCATCTGTGCACATGAGGAATTCGTTTTCGGGATCAACAATCTTCAATATGGGTGCATGGGTCAGTAGATGTTTTAGGGATTGAAATCTTTCTTCACATTCTTGTGTCCATGTGAATTTATCTCCCTTCTTCTGGAGGGCAGTGATTGGACAACCAATCTTGGAGAATCCTTTTATAAATCTCCTATAGTATCCTACTAAGCCCATAAAGGATCTAATATCTGAAACGTCCTTTGGGGTAGGCCATTCCATGATAGACCTAATCTTGTCAGGGTCTACTACTACTCCTTCTTCGGATATGACATGGCCCAAGTAATGTATTTTCTTCTGGAAAATGTTGCACTTGCTAAATTTGGCATAGAGCTGATGTTCTCTTAGCACTTGAAGCACAAGTCTAAGATGTTCCTCATGTTCCTCTCTATTCTTGGAGTAAATTAATATATTGTCAATAAAAACTAGTACAAATTTGTCTAGGAATTTGCTGAGCACATTATTCATCAAGCACATAAAAGTGGCAGGGGCATTGGTTAATCCAAATGGTACTACCACAAACTCATAGTGACCATATCTCGTCTTAAAGGTAGTTTTGTGGATGTCTTCACCCTTGATTCGGACTTGATGGTATCCAGATCTCAAGTCAATCTTTGAGAATATGGAAGCACCTCCCAATTGATCAAACAGGTCATCGATTTTGGGTAAGGGGTACTTGTTCTTTATGGTTACCTTATTGAGTTGTCTATAATCTATGCACAGTCGGAGGGTACCATCTTTCTTCTTTACAAACAGAACTGGTTCTCCCCATGGAGACACACTAGGCCAGATATAGCCTTTGTCCATCATTTCCTTTAGTTGTAATTTAAGCTCAACTAGCTCGGGTGTGCTCATCCTGTAGGGTGTCCTAGACATTGGCACCGCTCTTGGTGCAAGTTCTATCGAGAAGTCAATGTCCCTTCTCGGAGGTAGACCCAGTACCTCTTTCGGAAATACATCCATATATTCTCTTAGTGTGGGGTGATCTTCGAGGCTTGGTTTGTCATCTTCAACTGATTCCAACACCTGTATCGCATAAAGTGGACATTCATTTTTGCAATACTTTCTCATTTGAAGGGCTGATATTTGTCTCACCGAGACAGGTTTTTGGATCCCTCAAAGGGTTATCCTTCTTCCTTCTTCAACTACACATTCTAAGGTTTTATGGTAACAATCCAGTTTGACTTTATATGTGGCTAGCCAGTCCATTCCAATCAACAGGTCATATGATCCTAGGGGTAGTATGTTAAGGGTTGCTTGGGTGGGAAATTCACCCATAGTGAATTGGCAAGATGGTATGACCTCCACTACCTTTCTCTTGGTGCCAGTGGCTAACTGTACCAACCATGGATTGGTGTGTTTATGTGGCTGTAATTTACACTTATCAACAGCCTTAGGGGCTATATAACTCAAATTTGAACCAAGGTCAATTAGAATAGACACTAGATGGTTGGTGATCATACCTTCCATCTCCACCACTGAAGCTTGGTGGTCAGCTTGTTTATTAACCAAGGCTGCATAAATTTGTGGCACACTCCTAGCTACGTCATTGATGGTGGTATCTTCTTGAACGTTGTAAACTCTCCGACTGTTCTGTTGTCAGTGCGGGCAATCCCTCAGTAGATGTTCTTCTCCATAACCCCAACATTTCAAGGGTTCTCTCTTTGGGTTATCAATCTTTCCTGGGGTAGATCTAGAAGGTTTATTTTTTCTCTGGGAGGGGAAATTCTGCTGATGTACACTTCGGGTTGGGAAGCTCATCCTTGAGTCCTTCTTATAGTTTTTAAATCTTGACGATTTAAACCCCTTTTTCTAGAATCACGAACTATTCTTCCGCTTTCAGTTTTCGCGAGGTTCTGTCCGATGCCCCAGTTGTTCATAACAATATATTTCCTTTCAGATAGTGTCTTCTAGGGTCTTTGGCTCATCAAACTCAATCCTGTTCTAATAGTCCTTAGGTAGTCCACTGATGAATTGTTGCACCTTTGCCTTTTCTGCTTTTATATAGGGGACATACCTCAACAACTCGAGGAATCTGCTGACATATTCCTCTATGGTGAGTTGCCCCAGTTTGAGTTCATAAAATTCTTTAGTCTTCTCATCGAAATACTTTTTCGACAGATACTTCTTTCTAAAGTATTTCTCAAACTGTTCCCAAGATAGGTCCTCTTTGTGAATCCCTTTTACATTCTTAAGGTCTTCCCACCAAATGGAAGCCTTTCCATTCAAGTTGAAAGTGGCTACTCGGGCCTTCAAGTTTTCTGAGAAGTCATGGACTCTAAAATACTTCTTTAGTCCAAGCAGCCAGACCTCCGCTTCCCCCCCTTTCTTTATTTCAACGTCGAAAGAGGGTGGTTTAGCCTTCTTGAATTCTTCGAGATTGTGACTTTTGGAATGCTTTTGCTTCTTCCATTTTATTGGGAATAAGAACTAGTTATGCTACTAGAAGACCCCTCCAAGTCGCCAGTTTCCTTTCCAAAGGAATCGTCTGATGCTTGTCCCTTATCTCTGGGGTGGACCTTTCTCGAGATGCTCTTCCCAGTGTGGCCACTTAAAAGACCATGTTTCCATATCTTAGGTGGACTTCAATTTTTCTTTGTCTGTCATCGGTTAGCATGACTGGTGTCAAGTTCATGCTACAATTGCCTTTGTATGTCAAATAAACTTTCCAGCAAGACTGCATTAATTTCCGTCTACTTCTCTTTCTCTTTTATCAACCTCTCGTTGTTGGCCTTGCAGCTCTGTAGTTCGACCATGAGGCTTCTCACAGTCTCAGACAGATCAGGAGGGGTTTCTACCACTCTCCTTTCGTCAGACTCTTCGTCTCTGTTGTGTGATCCATCCCCCACTTCGTGGCGCGTCACCATTCTATGCGTCTGCAGTTTCCCACGGTTGATCATCTGCTTGTTGTGCAAGAAAAAAACTTACTGTTAGTCAACATTATATTCATTCACAATCAACGCATAATTCATATTTTTCAAATGCATACACACAATAGGAATTTTCATTCTTAACTTCGGCTTTTTCTAAAGGGGTTAATATAGAAGGTTACTCTTTTTAAGAGTACTTCAAATGGAGTTTCTGCACAACTCGTTCATGAGCCCAAGCAGGCCAAGTGTTTTAACCATGCTATGATACGAATTTTTCACACACCCACTACAACAAGTGAGATATTTTTTTTTTTTTTTTGTCTTTTTCTTCAAGGATCAGAATCCTTGAGACTTATATGGGGCCTAACGCAGACCCTCTCTTCCCTTATCCTCCTCCAAAAAACCACAAGTTGGCCTTAACGCAAGCGCCTATCGCAAATCACGAGTTAGGAATCAAGATTCTCGACTCCCCTTTCTCCAAACACTGATACCCGAGATACTAAATGGGTATGGCTCCCTCCTCACTAGCGCCTACTACATGTAACCATAGGCTAGGTCAAACACTAGCACCACTCGTAGCCTCGCTAGTTGAGGTGTTGAGCTCTCGTGCTCCTCCTTCGCGAATCCTCGAAACCCGAGAGGTCAATGTTGCGTGGACTCTGCCAAAGCTATGCACACACGCCACTTGTCAACCCCGCTATACTCTGCTCACAAGATGTGTCACCGCCGCCCGTTGCACGAGACCTCGGCTCTCGGTATTTCATGGCTTTAGCGATCAGGGTGCAACTCCTTCATCCTGCGAAACCCCGAGCCACAATAAGTCAATCAATGGGTCGACTCTTTCCTAGTGTGACATGTGTCGACCGCCGATTACCCACTTCCTAGGCTAAATACTAGTGCTACTCACATCTCTCGACTTTGCAAGTTGGAGTGTTGAGCCCTCATGCTCCTCCTTCGCGAGTTCCCGAGATACGATAAGTCAACAATGGGTTTGCTCCTTCCTAGGTGACATGTGTTCATCACCTTCCACCTATGTTATAGGACTAATCGGTAGGTACAGACACTAACATATCTCCCTAGATCCACCTAGTTCTAGAACAAAATAGGACATGACACGACTCTTTCCTTAAGTTGTAATCATTGAATCTACTAATAGGAAGGAATAAGTGACATACCTTTATATCTCTTCCTTAGGTCTCTGTTGTTCCCGCTTCGCTCCGGTGCTCTCGTGAAGTCAAGTCCGAGACAACACAAACCAACCAAAGTGAAGATAGCAAAGTATATTCAATGTCAACTTATGCATATGATCAAGGAATTACATAATAAAGTAAGAGTGACTTTATGGGAAAGGGACATGCCGCTGTATCATATTAATTGAAAGTAGAAGATACAACCTGATTGCCTTGATGTTGCAAGCTTCCTTTCAGTGACCCTTGGTTCCAACACACACACTTGCTCTGTACTTGCATGAAGAAGATCCAATTCCTCTTGATAGACCAAATAGAGCCTTCAAGCTTCTGTCAAAGTAGGGTTCTTCACACAATTCTTTCACCAATTCTTCATTCAATCTTGCTTAACCTTTTCCATGAGAAACCTTTCAATATATAGAAGAATGAGAGATGGTTACATGGATGAGGATGATCCCATCAAATCTGAGAATTTAGTAGAATGAAAACCATACGAATGCCAACTCATTTTCTAGAAGATTCCCTTCTAGAACCCTCGAGACCTCTTCTCCTTTCCAAGATTAAAACAAGTTCGCACTCTGTGTATAGAGAAGATTGCGAGAAGTTCGCACCCTGAGTGTGGGTGGCCTGCAAGAATGAGGGGTTCTCGCACCCTAGGCCATAGGCAGCCTATGAACTCACGTTAAAAATATGTTTTTGGAAGAAGACAATAGTTATTTTTCTCAGGAAAAAAGTCCTTGTTGGGAGCCTGAATACAACATCGTTGAAACATCACCAAAGTGACCAAAATCATGTGTAACAGAATGCCCCCAATGTATGAGGCCGAAATCCGTGACAACCGAAATACTTTGTAAAATGCGTGTGTGTCAGAAACCAGGAGTGCACCTAATCGAAAACCTGCAAACAACCAAGCATCTGCAGAATATAATACCAGTTCTGAGGTAGGCATTCCCATACTCAGATCACATACGGATGAAATCATGAACGTAGGTCATGGACACCAATTATACACCGTGTATCCATGCCGTCAAAATACCACACAGACACCAAGAATACACTGTGGATCTATGCAAGATGATTCAAATTAAAATGACATAGCCACGTGACATACAAAGTGGATCTATGTGTCTATGAAAATCATACATACTCCATCGTAGCCTGGACCAAAAAGATGAGACCTAGGGTCTTCAATCTCGTCATCTGAAAATACAAATCTAGCCATGTGATTACATGCGACGAAGTCGAATATGGTAGAAACTACTTGATTATCGGTCATTGATGAAACCGTTAACAAGTGCGAGGGAAATCACCATTAATGTCAATGACTCCCAATGTACACTAGTACAATCCAATGAATGTGAATAAATGAGCTGAGGTCGAACATTCGACGAAATCTCCCAATCAAGGGTCAATAATGAAAACCCACCATCGAAAGCGAGGAAACCAGCCATTGAGGCATGCAAGTTCCAAGGTACCAAACAATTTCTAAGTCTTGTTTCCAGATAATGAGTTGGATTCGACGGAACAAGACTCATCACAGGAGGGCCTTGATGTATCCCCCATCAATGACACGAAATAAGTAACAGATTTTGAAAGCAAAATAGAGTATGAATATAGGTTGAAACAGACACAAGGAAGGCCAACATGGTAAGAATGGACAACTGCAGATGGATGACTAAAATAGAAGGTTTGGATGAACTTCTCTTGAACATATGAATGACACGACCAAGGACTTGGCAACACTGACTCAGAGACGACCCAGGATGTGACCTTGTGGCAAGTCGAATGAGAGACAAATGGATTTCTCAAACCAGCTTCAAATAATGAATAGGGGGTGTCATGTTCAAGAGCGACACTTACTGCCATTAATATGAATAAGAAAACACATCCCTTTCCAAAAATTTCCCTCACCATTTTTGGCGAGTACCTCTTTATTTTTATGCAAGATTGAGGAGGATAACATATCCCCAGTGGAGTCGCCAATTTTGCTATAGGACTAATCGGTAGGTGCATACACTAACAGATCTCGCTAGATCCACCTAGATCTAGAACAAAACATGACAGGACATGACTCTTTCCCTAAGTTGTAATCATTGAATCTGCTAATAGGAAGGAATAAGTGACATACCTTTATATCGCTTCCTTAGGTATCTGTTGTTCCCGCTTTGCTCCGGTGCTCTTGTGAAGTCAAGTCCGAGACAACACAAACCAACCAAAGTGAAGATACCAAAATATATTCAATGTCAACTTATGCATATGATCAAGGAATTACACAATAAAGTAAGAGTGACTTTATGGGAAAGGGACATGCTGCTGTATCATATTAATTGAAAGTAGAAGATACAACCTGATTGCCTTGATGTTGCAAGATTCCTTTCAGTGTCCCTTGGTTTCAACACACACACTTTCTCTGTACTTGCATGAAGAAGATCCAATTCCTCTTGATAGACCAAATAGAGCCTTCAAGCTTCTGTCAAAGCAGAGTTCTTCACACGATTCTTTCACTAATTCTTCATTCAATCTTGCTTAAACTTTTCCATGAGAAACCTTTCAATATATAGGAGAAGGAGAGATGGTTACATGGATGAGGATGATCCCATCAAATCTAAGAAGTCAGTAGAATGACAACCATACGAATGCCAACTCATTTTCTAGAAGATTCCCTTCTAGAACTCTCGAGACCTCTTCTCCTTTCCAAGCTTAAAACAAGTTCGCACTCTGAGTATAGAGCAGACTGCGAGAATTTTGCACCCTGAGTGTGGGTGGCCTGCGAGAATGAGGGGTTCTCGCACCCTAGGCCATAGGCAACCTGCGAACTCACCTTAAAAATATGTTTTTGGAAGAAGACATCAGTCATTTTTCTAAGGCAAAAAGTCCCCAGTATGGTCGCCAATTTTGTTATCAGATAAATCGGTAGGTGTAGACACTAACTGATCTCCCTAGATCCACCTAGATCTAGAAAAAAACACACCAGAACATGATGCTTTCCTTAAGTTTTAAATATTGAATTTACTAACTAAAGAGGGATGGGTGACATACCGTTTAAACGTCGCTTCCTCTCGTTATCACCATCCTAGCTCTGTTCCAAAACTAATACAATGATGATCCTGCAAAATAATGCAACCAACCAAAGTGATAGTAATAGCATAAACTCAATATAAACCTATGTACGTGATCAAGGAATCATACAATAAAACACAACAAGCTTTATAGGAAAGAATCGTATTACTGTATCATATTAAATGTGAAAGAGAGATTACAACCATGGCCCTGATGTCGTAAGGTCCCTTCCAAATGTCCTTTGTTCCCCACACACTTTCACTCCAAGAATTCTGAGAGAACAGATCTGATAGTATTCACAATCTATCTTGACAAAGGCAAAACTCAAAACCACTCTAACCAAGCTAATAATTCCAAGTCAAATCCAACTTATCCCTTCTCCATGAGATCTCTTCTCCTTTTATAAGATGAAGAGGATAAGGTGAGGAGGTTAGGATGATCCCACTAAATCATGAAAGCGAGTAAGATCCAAACCATTCAGATGCCACCTCACCATGGAAGTTTCTCCTTCTAGAAGATTCGAGAAAATGCTCATTTTTCCCACGTGTAAGCATTCTCGCACCCTACCTATAGAGCAACCTGTGAACCTCTCGCAACCCAGCTATGGTGCAACCTACGAGAATCAGGCATTCTTGCACCTTGCCTATATAACAACTTGCGAACATCCTCTTTAATAGGTTTTTTCCAAAGGAGAATGCAACTTCTTCTCTCAGGAAAAGTTCTTCTCCCTTCTTTCTTCAGGAACTCAGACCATTCACCCCTTTGAAGACTACATACATGTTTACATCATTAACGGTCATAGGGATGACGAAAATAATGTGTAACAACCCATTTCCACCTTTCTCTGGGTGCTTGTTGTTATGCCACCTGTCAACCACGCGGTCCCCACTTACGGACGGGTCACGTGTTTGCACGAGCCCTCGCTGCTCGACACTTCACGACTTCTACAATTGAAAATAAACTCTCTCAAGTTCCGAACCCCCGATAGGCGATACCCACGAAGGTTCAGATCCAACAGTTCTCCCATGCCTTGGATCCAACAATCACAATCATGTCGCGATCTCACGAATCATGAGTTCATGCAGCCCTACCCTTGACCACTCTGAGTCACGAGTCAGTGAAATGTTTCTCTCCTTCCTATACAAAAGCTAAGATCAACGGTCAATAGGGCTCCTTCAGGTCCTTGGATCTACGGTCTGGGTTCCCATCACTACATGCGAAGGATGAAATGGTCAAGGTGTTAACACGTGCGCTCCTTCTCTAGATACATCGGTCTCGATAGATCTAGGGTATTCCTAAAAGGATTTCGACCATTCATCAACCAAGTGATGGGGTATTCTCTCTCTTTCTATAATTGGGCTCGCTATCCCTTCTGAGCTTGAATGACGAAATTTAACTTCTCAGGGCTTCAAACTCCCACGACTCCGAGACCTTAGAGAGCTACCTTTCCGGCCTCAGACTTAACCATTTATACAAAAACCAACGATGACATATAAGCATACACATGCATCCATTATTTCTAGTTTAAAACACCAGGCAATCAGTATACACAGAAATCATTATGGGCATATAAACACAAGCATGCATTCATGATATTCAGTTAGAAATACAAGGTATAAAACACTTATCAGATCTACCAGGCGTGATGCAACTGCTGAGAGGGGTGCTCGTTTCCACCCAACCATAGGCTCAGTGACTCCAAACAAATTTACCACTAGCCACCCCTGAGCTAGAACACGATGCTTTGAGGTTCAGTCTCCTACTTCAAGCTCAACATAAATCAAGGACGAAGGTTACTCTCCTTCTCCTGATGTAGGAAAATAATCCAGAACGAAGATTACTCTCCTTCTCATGGTATTCATAACTCCCTGTGTTTCCAGGGTTTCTCTAGTCTCTTTTGCGATCCCCGTCACGTGCACTGCTCTCTTTTCCCCCTACCACATTTCCTCTCTTGCCAATTTCTGTCTGCAAGGTTGCGTGTGGCACGAATTCCGTCATCCGTGGTTAGGTCTGAGGGATGTTACAGATGGGCGGTTCACCCCCATCCCCTCATTAACTCTTGAGGAGCCTCCCCACCTACCAATCTGACGGGAAATCCATTCTAGGATCAGAGAGATGCTTTGATTTGTGAGCAAGTATAAACCAGTACAGTACTGGCTCGGTGGAAGTTATCGCAACCATTCCAGGTCCCTTCCACCACCTCTCATTAGCCATTGTGGTCTCTTTTAGCACATCCCTCTCCCAACAGTCATGCAACACATAGTCATAACATAATTTACATTCATCGACCTTTTATACAAAGGTCCGTCAAATCAAACATTCACATCTTTGAGTTTTCCATAGTTCTTGGCCAATATAATTATTTTTACAGACTGGGGGAAACAGGGTGTTACAAAGGCTCCATCAACAATGAAAGAAGCAGTAGGAAAGGAAACGATGACAAAAAAAAACCTGATTCTTCTCAAAAGAACAATAAGAATGAGTTCAGAAGAGTTGTTCCACTAAGAAGGCCTTTCAAAACCCCATACCAAAATATGTTTCTTTGCTATTGTTTTTCTTGCCACAATTTTGATCATAAAGCAGTAGATTGTATATCTTATCCAAGAAGTGATCATGTGAGAGATAGAAATAGAGGTTCTTATAAGACCTCAAAAAATGATTATGTGAGCAACAAAACCAGAAGTTTTCATGGGTTTTTTTGATAGAAACTACAATTCATTTTCTCCCCTACTTGATTACAATACTGAATGTTATAAGTGCAATAACTATGGGCACATAACACATGACTGTAGAAGTAGCATAAAAAAGTCTCCTAAACAAAACATGGAAGAATATGTTCTTACCAAGCATAGAGAAGAATACACAAAGGAGTGAAAAAATAATCAAGAAGAAACAAAGAAGGAAGAATGTGGACTTGCAATGCATGCTCAAGACAAAGAAAGCCAATGGTACATTGATAGTGTATTTTCAAAACACATGACATGGAATCAGAACAAATTTTTCACCAAAGGAAGAAAAATGAAGTAGTGTTACCTTTGTGGATAATGCTTCTGCAAGGATAGTTGGAAAAGGTATCATTAGTATTGATCATGGAAAGACTAAAACACAGAATGTCTTGTATGTTGAAGGGTTAAAAAAAAATATTCTAAGTGTCGGTCAAATGTGTGATCAAGGTTACAACCTCAAATTTAATTCCAAAGCATGTGAGATAAGGAAAGAAGGTTCATGAATATTATTGAAAAATGCAAACGAAACCCCGAGCAATGTATACATTCTCGATGAAGTCAAAGGAGAAAAATGATGTATGGGACAAGTAAACGAAATCTGCTTATGTAATAGAAGGATGGGTCATATAAACTTTGACAATCTAGTAAAACTCAACAAGACACATGTAGTAAGAGATATGCCAAGGATCTCAAAACCTACCAACACTATTTGCAATTCATGTCAGCACTGGAAGTAGACGAGAGTTAGTTTCAAAACAAAGGATTACTCAACATCAAAGCCATTGGAACTTGTACACACAGACCTCTGTGGACCAGAAAGAACACAAAATTTAAAAGGTGAGAGTTATTTTATGTTTCTTATTGATGATTATATAAGAATGACATGGGTTACATTTCTTAAGGAAAATATGAAGCATTTGAGAAGTTTAAATATTTCAAATCCCTAATTGAAAATGAGACTGATTTAAAAATCAAGTGCTTAAGATTACACTGAGGGGGTAAGTTTACCTCTTATGAATTTGATGATTTTTGTGAGAGTCATGGAATCAAGAGACATTTTTCGGCAGCAAGGACTCCATAACAAAATGTAGTTGTAGAAAGGAAGAACAAAATTGTACAAGAAATGGATAGAACAATGGTGAATGAAGCCAAACTACCAGACACCTTTTGGAGAGAAGCAATCATCACAATGGTCTACATTTTTAATAGAACATAAATTAGAGTGGACAACAACAAGACAAAGTTTGTGACTAATCCCAAAATTCGTTATTTTGGCATTTTTGCTGTATTTTATTTTTTATTTTTAGTGAAGTTTCAAACTTTGAAATTTTCAGAATCATATGTTGACACAGTGAAATACACGTGGAAAAAGTTTTATATCTTGACTCATTATATTTTATGATATATTTGTTGTAGAAGTTAGGGTTTTTGCACAAGTTATTCTCTCGTATTTTAATAGATTTTTCCATGGTTAACAAGCTCATTTTTAAAAACGTTTTTATTGACATGTATCAACATATTTGAATAACACGAGATTTGTTATTTAGTAGGTAAAACTGTAATTGGGGAAGAATACATGCATGAAATACTCATGGATGGTTTCAAGTGGTTGGAAGCACATTATTTCACCTGGTTGGAAATTCCTATAACCCTTGTTGGTACCCCTTCGAGTAGTACCACATTAGATAGTGCATGTAGAAGGAATATCACTTCCACATACCTTTGGGTATATAGGAAGTCCCCTAGGTATATCTGAAACCAACCTTAGATAAGTTATTTGACCGTCTTGTTGCTATAGTACACCGAGAACAACACTCGAGGATACCACTCTCTAGTACCTAGGTAGTCAGGTAGTACATATAAGAGTACGGTTGATCCTCTTTAGTTAGTTCCCTGAGATATTGGGATAAGTACTACTGTTGGACTCGACACATATATCAAGGAGCTATAACACCTGACACTCCCTTGTTCTTAGGACCCAATAAATTTTTCCCATGGCTCCAAAGAAAGATTCAAAATTCACTTTGCCAATTAAACCTCCAGAAAGCTCCTCCATGACTCATGAAGAAAATGAGGAGATACAAAACCAACTATCCAAATTGGATAGTCAAATCAATGAATTCAAGGATAGGTCAGCGAAACATGTTGATTTGATGAATACTAATATTAAGGGAGTCCTATGACTCTCCAATGACAGGACATGCAGGGTTCCTTAAAACATATCAAGGGGTCGATAAAGGTTTCTTTTGGGAAGAATTAAAGAAAGATATTAAAAAAATTGTAAGATAATGTCAGGTTTGCCAAAGAAATAAAATATAGACACTAAAATATCCAAGGTTACTTTATCCATTGCACATACCTGATCAAAGATGGGAAAAGATATCAATGCCCTTCATTAAAGGGTTGCTAAAATATGAAGGTAAGGATGTCATTTTTATTGTGTTGATAGACTCAGAAAATATGCACATTTTTGCGGAATTCAAAGTACATCTACAACAATCCAAGTGGAAGAAGTGTTCATAAAGGAAATTCATAGACTTCATGGTCTTCCTAAAGAAATAGTAAGTGATAGAGATCCAAAATTCATAGGAATTTTTTGGAAAGAATTATGGAAGATGAGTGGAACAACACTAGCTATGAGTTCAACATATCATCCACAAATAGATGGTCAAACATAAATAGTTAACAAATATTTAGAGGATTATGTACAATTTTATTTTTCAGACAAACAATCTCAATGGATGAAGTGGCTTCCTCTGGAAGAATGGTGGTATAATACTACCTATCACACATCTACTAAAATGTCCACATTTGAGGCCCTTTATGGATATCCGACTCCTAGTATCTCATACTTTTTGCAAGATAAGTAAAAAGTACATGTAATAGAGTCACATATGGAGAATACTAAAGAAACTTTGACAATTCTTAAGGAAAACCTTCAAATGGTGCAAAACACGATGACACAACGAATCCACACTCAAGCAGAAGAAGAATAAAAAATTACCTCCAAAATTTTATGGATCCTTCATTCATTGCAATCCATTATTTATAACCAAGTTTGAAAGCATTTTAATCTTGAAGGATGTAGTGAAATTGGATTTGCTTATCTCTGTGAATTGTATTATGAGAGACGATAGGCAAATTAGATAGGAAATGTAAGAAAATTTGTTCAAATAAAAAAAATAGGGGATAGGAGGCTTAAAGAATCCATATTATGGTTGACACATAGTAATGTGCAATCACTTGCAAATAAGGTACAAATAACAAACTGCAAGAACCACTACAAACAACACTTTTGAGAGATGCCATACCCTTAAAATTGCCTTTAACATAAAATTATGTCCGGGTTTTGTAAAAATAAACCAAATATATATCCAAAATATAAATGTATAATACAAGTCAAACTATATTTGTAAACTATAATATAATCTCATCTTAAACAATTGTATTTATTCAAACTATAATTGTAAAAACACCACCTACCTAAAATCCTTTTGGAGATTTTGACCATTAACTATGGCATCGAAATGTGAAGCTCTCATAATATTTATCCATAACCATGGATGTCCACTTTTGTGTATGAAGAATGGAACAACAAACAATTGTATTTATTCAAACTATAAATGTAAAACCACCACCTACCTAAAATCCCTTTTAGAGATTTTGACCATTAACTATGGCATTTAAATGTGAAGCTCTCATAATATTTACCCATAACCATGGATGTCCACTATTGTGTATGAAGAATGGAATAACAAACAATTGTATTTATTCAAACTATAATTGTAAAAACACCACCTACCTAAAATCCTTTTGGAGATTTTGACCATTAACTATGGCATCTAAATGTGAAGCTCTCATAATATTTATACATAACCATGGATGCCCACTATTGTGTATGATGGAACAACAAACAATTGTATTTATTCAAACAAAGAATTGTAAAAACACCACCTACCTGAAATCCTTTTTAGAGATTTTGACCATTAACTATGGCATCTAAATGTGAAGCTCTCATAATATTTATCCATAACCATGGATGTCCACTATTGTGTATGAAGAATGGACAACAAAAATTCTTCACACTATTAATCATGTAACCTGTCATAACATTTATTTATTCAAACCAAAACCAAAAGGTATTGTCAAACTGTTCTATGAAATGGTTTTTATAGAAGGTGATATAAATTTGTACGAAATCACTATTTTTTGTTGTTTAAAATTCATTTTTGAATACAGAAATGGATTTAACATGTTGAAAAATCTTTGGGGCACTAGAATTATATAGAAATAATCACTCAAATCTGTGGATCTAACAATTTTTGACCGAATTTTTGACAAATATCCCAGAAAAATATCGCCAAAAATAATCATTTCATAGAAAATAGGTTAGAATAAAGTAAACCGGAATCCAAAACCTACTGCATAATGAATGTAACAACAAAAAAATCGAATCACAACCAAAATAAATGAACGACAACCAATATCCACCCTACTAAGTAGGGATAGCAATAATAATAAAATGCTTAATATTCATGAAGATGAATTTTCTATTCTTCAAATAAAGAGACTTCCCTACGCAACTACCAAAAGCACAGGGATGCATACCACGCATGATGCGTCGTGGGTGGGGAGAGATGCAAAATATGTGGTTGACGGGGAGACGCTCAATATGCGTGACAGACACTACGAAATTGCCATGGACGTCGACTGCCACTTGCTGTTTTAATTGCTTTAATTTACTGCACGTCCACTTGTCAGTGAGAGACGTTGTCAAAACGACTCTCTCCCTATTCTAAGATCGAATCCTCCCCCTTGAAAAACGAATCAAATTTATCCAATAATTCGGCCTCCCAAGCCCTACATCTGATTGGAGTAAAGAAGAAATCGATATGCAATGAATGTAATGGTGAAAAACCCTGCAATAGGCAGCGCTTGCAAAATGGAAGAGATGCTATAATAAAAGCCACTATGGATCTCATTATGAATAAGGAGCAATATTTATCAACCAGGTATGTGATGTATTGGAGGGATGCTCCTCGAGGCTTAGCGATGATCCTCCTAAATCTGCAGAATTTCTTTACAGCGGTCAAATAAGTTAAAATCAGAAAGAAGCTCCGTTATTCTTCATCCTAGTCCTTAGTGTCATATGTGAAGTCGGGTTAGACACTGCCTTAGTCCAAGGTAAGACCACTCGCGTAATAATTTTATAAAAGTCCGTGTGTAATCTATTACTGCCCAGACTTTTGTAAAGTCGGTGGTATGGTTCTGTGAAGTGTTTGTTGTGTCAAGTCGGGATTTGAAATCACCTCTATTCCTGCATTTGCCGCTCAAGTTTCAACCCTAAGTCGGTTTGTTATTCTGTAGTCTTCTGGATCGATCTCGTCGTGCTTTTTATTCTGTACTGTTTGGGATCGATCTCGTTGTGCTTTCTGGAGTTGGTATCAACTCAGTGTTGTGTGTCATGGATCAATAAAATGTTTTGTGTCTAGTTACATAGATTTCAATGTTTTTAAATATTAACATTGGTTGAAAAATATTTTTTCATACATAATATTTGAATGTTTGCTTTTGTCTAGTTACATAGATTTCAATGTTTTTAAATATTAACACTTGTTGAAAAATAATTTAATGTTTGCTTTGGCTCGTACATTTAATATGAACAGAAACATAAAACAATCACCGAAATTGACATAGAGAATTTTGGATTTTGGGTAAACACCCCTGGATAAACTTCGAAGGGAAAACCGTCAAATAATACATTTTTATTGATTTTCGAGCCCATAGAGAATTCTGAAAATTACAGTAGAAATTTTACAACATTAAATGAACTTGTATATCGTGCCAACACTTCCTAGCTGTTGTACGACCTGCATTAATTGTTGTGTGTTGATTTGGAAAACATGCATCTAGACACATGTGCGCCCTACAATGCTTACAATCCGCAACACGTGCTTGTAATGTTTCCAACCAGATCTGATTGGAACATTGGGGTTTTTATGTGTTTTCTGGTTGTGGTATTTTGTAAAAGGCTTTGCAGATTTTAGTGTTCAAGAGTTTCGATGGGTTTATGGTGATGCTTCTTTGTGTGCTTGTAGCCAATAAATGATAAATATATAGCAATGGAATATACTCAATAAGATGCAAGACAAATAACATAAGAAATAGCCACAAATACCTCAGAGAGATGAAGATATAGGCTTCCAAAAGCCTCCTCAAGCTGAACACCAAAGATATAGAATATTCAACTTGTCCCTAGCTGAGATGTGATGTCCTCCCTAGCACAATGCGCCCTAGAAGGCCAAGAAATCAACCTCCAAGGATATGACCTCTAATCCACTGAAACCAACTGCTAATAGGTAGATTGGGTGATAGGAAAACTCTATGACAAAGCTCCAGGCTGTTGGGAATGACCTTTCCTTCCACAACCCAAGATCTCCAATGAGCAATGTGCCCTCCTCAAGAGAAAATTCACCCTCTTGGATGATATAATGAATTGGCTGAAATAAGCCCTCACAAACTGATGCAAATAGGCGCTTTGGTGATAGAAAACAACCCTATAACACGATCTACTGAAGATCTAGTCATTGTCAAGCAAACCTCAACAAGTGGGCCCCAACCTGTTGGAAATCCCCACAAGTGCATCTTTCTTCCTCAAATGCTCCTGTGACTGAAAAGTAACTGATGTAGAATGGTGAGGGAGGAATCTTTCACCTCTGTGACCAAGCTTGGACCAGGTTGGGTGGGATCTTTCACCACTGTAAGACCTTTACTAAGGCTTCAAAGTTAAATAGTAAATTTTAATCTAAATTACTTTTCTTTTCTTGAACATGACATCTAATTTCTATTTCTGTTTGCATTATAACATATCTATCAAATATATGTTGAAGTACTAGCAAATTTAATCAGTTTAGATATCAAATTCGCAAATTATACAGTCCAAAATAGTCACAAACAAATTATACAACATAACTTTCATTCTTAACAAAATTAATATTGGTAAAATACCTCTTGAAGAAGAAGTTTGTCCCTTTCTTTCCTGTTGTTGCAGACTACTTGAAACTGTCTGAAAACTGAATCTTTTCCTCCCAGCCAACTAGGAACAGAGCCTCTCTAACTCCCTAGCTCTAGGAACCCTTGCGGTTTCCTGGCCCTCCGAGCCCAAAATCCCCAACAACCCCGGTGCCCCCTATGATAGACCTCCAACAAGTTCCCCAAGAAAAACCACAACAAGCTCCTCAGCCAAACCACCACAAGATCCTCCCCAAAAAACAGAGCCAGTAATACCATCCCCCTCAAAAATAATGCTCCCCCCTTGCCTTATCCTCTCCTTCCCTCATTCACCGCCTTCTTCCTTCATTTAATTCTCAACTACTTTCCCTCAATTAGGTGTCAATCACCTTATCCTCTTTTCATTAATGGGTTGATCTTCCGATACAAAATAATAATTAATGATTTATTAAACTGGATTTTATTAAACAAATATTTAATCATGAAATTAATTAATTAATTAATTAAACCAATATGCATTTAATTAGGGTTGTTACACACATCCACCCTTCAGGAAACTTCATCCCGAAGTTAAAGTTTTTTTTTTTTTTTTTAAAGGATACAAGTGAAATGACACATGATTCATATATTCATATCCAATAAACAACATTATCAGTAAGTAAGCTAAGAAAAGTCATACATACTAATGTACCTGTGCAATAAATGCATTTGTAGCTAGTACATACAAGTCTTGTGCATGTACTAATAGCAATAACTATTATTTCTATAGTAATTTTTGTATGCATCCAATCCAATCAACAAGACTATTCAATTTATAAAAGATAATAAACCAATCAATTGTTTGCGAAATCCCTTAATTACAATAATCTAACTCAACAATGTTTATTTAGACAATTGTAGTTTAGTTAAGTAATTATGAACATACATATATACACATTTTCCTTTTAGAAGGAAAAACAATAAATTCCACCATAAGGCAAATCTCCATACACTCTCAACTATTTTTATTCATCATTCCTCCCTAACTTACTTCCATCTTCCATTCCTATCCTTCCTCTGCTGGATTATCTTGGAGCATCAACTATATTGACCTAACTCCAAATAGAACCCGTAAGCGGAAGTGTCACTATCTTGACCAAGCTTCCCCAACAGGCAACTGACAGTCATCATCACACGTCTAGGGGAGCGTGAGATAACACCGTCCTCCCATGATTTCAGGTTTCAGAGGATACATGGTGGGAAATGCCTCCACCCCTCCTAATAGGACTAGGGTCCACACCCTTCATTGGAATATACAGTGGAACTATGTTGCTGAGAATTTTGTCATTGTTTATTCAGTTTTAGGCAGTCTCACCACCTGAAATCCTGCACTGGTCCACATATTATAGCAATGCATTCAAACCAATATAATTTCACATACAAAGATTCATACCATATTGTTTTTCAGTCAGTGGTCATGACATCCACTTTCATTATCATTATCCTTTGGCTATTTCATAGCCCAATGACCTGCAGATTAGTCTATAACACAAACTCATACATATCTATGCATTATCATCATGTAATTGCATACAACCATAAACTCAATTCGGTATCCACGTACCAACAACTTTAACATCAAAGTTTTCAAGTTAGAAATAGATCTCATAATATCCCCATAATTCAATTAACGTTACCCGTTCATAGAATTTTCATTTACATAATAGATTGCATCATATCCATCATCATTCAAATAACATTTAAACCTTCATAGGATTCACATTCACATAGTATATCGCATCATATCCATCATCATTCAAGTGATATTTAAACATTTATAGAATTTACATTCACATAGTAGATCGCATCATATCCATCATCATTCAAATACATTTAAACATTCATAAAGGTTCATACATCTTAAAGTTCAAGTGTATCATTAATAGTTTCATTGTGAATAGAAAATAAAGGTGATTAGGCCTCAGGTAATTTTAGTTGTCTAAGTCAAAAGGTGGTGTTACATGCACCCAACCTTCGAGAAACATATTCTCGAGGTGGTCAAAAAAGTGAGGGATAATCTTGTCGTAATGTCTCGACATCCTCCCAAGTAGCAGATCCCAGACTATACTTGTCCCACTGGACCTTAACTTGGTCTACCAGACGGTTTCTAAGCTTTCGGACTCTACGGTTCAATATGCGTAACGATTCTACCGTGAGGGTTCCCGCGTCCGATACCTGCAATTCCTTCCAATTTAGTTTATGTGATTCATCAACAACATAATGACGTAGAACAGATACATGAAAAACATTATGAGTTTTATGCAAGTGGGGTGGCAGTACGAGATGATAGGCAACGAGTTCAATTTTCTCATGGATTTTGAGTGGTCCTATAAACCGTGGTGACAAATTTGTCCCCTTCTCGAACCGAATGGTACTCTTATTAGGCCTGATACGAATGAAAACCTGATTTCCCACTTTATAACTTTGGTCAGTCCTATGTGCATCAACATAACTTTTCTATCTATCCTGTGCTTCCTTTAGTCTCTGCCTAATCTGAATTACCTATTCCTCAATCTCTTGAATCAATCCTGGCCCAACTGTTACTCGGTCTTCTAATATTTTGCAACTCAATGGTGTTTTGCATGGCCTTCCATACATAGCTTTGTAGGGTGGCATTCTGATGGAGCTATGAAAACTGTTATTGTAGGCAAACTCTACCAAAGGTAGGTACTTCTCCCAATGGGTTTGATTATCCATAACATACATCATAAGCATGTCTTTCATAACCTAATTTACTCTCTTGGTTTTCCCATCTGTTTTAGGATGATAGGCAACACTTAAGTTCAACTAAGTCCCCAACACTGACTGCAAACTTGTCCAAAACCTAGAAGTGAATCTGGAGTCCCTATTTGAAATGATCTTCTTAGGTATCCCGTGCAAACGGATGACCTCACTTACAAACACGTGTGCCACATCAATGACATCATAAGTGTCTCTAACCAGAATAAAATGAGCATTCTTGGTCAACTTATCAACTATCACAAGGATGGCATTATGTCTATGAGATGTGAGCGGCAACCCCACAACAAAATCCATAGAAACGACTTCCCACTTGGTCATAGGAACATCATGTGGTTGTAAGAGACCTGCCGGGTGATGGTGGTCGAATTTCATTTTTTGACACTCTAGGCACTTGGTGATGAAATGGACTACATCGCGCTTCATGCCTACCCAGAAGAAGAGCTTCCTCATGCCTGCGTACATTTTCTTCACACCCAGATGCACACAATAAAGTGCTCTATGGGCTTCCTTCAATATGATGTTTCAAATATCCCCACCTTCGGGGATGTACATCCTTCCTCGACATCTCAATAGTCCGTCTGCTTCCAGACTATATCCTTCATATTTTGTATCTAATTGCCTTCCACTCTGAAGGTTTGAGGTAACCTTTAAATACCAACTGTCTCCAAGGAGTTGCGTCAACACACGTTCCCTCAGATTGACTTTTAAGGGTACCAAGGAGAAGACACGTGATCTCCTACTCAAGGTAGTCGCGACCACATTCTCTTTTCCCTTGATATATGAAATACCAAAATCATACTCACTCATAAACTCAATCCATCGCCTTTGCCTGGCATTCAGATCCCTTTGAGCGAAGAGATGTTTTAAACTTTGATGGTCCATTTTGAGCTCAAAGTTTCTCCCTACTAGATAGTGCCTCCAAAGTTTCATGGCTAGCATTACAATTGCCAACTCTAAATCATGAGTAGCGTAAAGCTCCTCATGTTTCTTCAACTTCCTTGATGCATAAGCTATCACTCCTCCATCCTGCATTAGCACGACCCCCAACCCTTGCTTCGAGGCATCCATGCAGACTGTAAAGTCCTTTTCCATATCTGACACTTGTAGAATTGGCGCACTAGTTAGTAACCTCTTAATCTCGATGAATGCACTATCACATTCTTCTATCCATTCATACCTCACCCCCTTGCACTCCAAAGTGGTGATGGGTTTCGCTATTTTAGAGAACCATTCCAAAAATCTTCGATAATAACCTACTAGCCCCATGAAGCTTCTTACCTCATGAGTATTTTTCGGCACTGGCCACTCCATAATGACCTTTATCTTTTCTGGGTCCACAAAGATTCCTTCACCAGAAATGATATGACCTAAATAGTGAATTTCTTTCTGGAAGAAGGAACACTTCGACAACTTCTCATACAATTTTTTCTATCTAAGGTAGGAAAACACCACTCACAAGTGTTCCTCATGCTCTCTTTCGTTCTTGGAATAACTGAGGATATCATCTAAAACGACTTGTACAAAGAGGTCTAAGTACTTCCATAATACACCGTTCATGAGGCTCATGAATACTGCTGGTGCATTGGTCAATCTGAAAGGTACTACAACGAACTTGTAATGCCCAAACCGAGTTCGAAAGGAAGTTTTAGGAATATCGCCTTCCTTAATCCTTAACTGGTGATACCCTGATCACAAATCAATTTTTGAGAATACCGCTGCTCCTTTCATATGATCAAAGAGATCATCTATCTGTGGCATTGGGTACCTATTTTTCACTGTAGCATGGTTCAATTCGTTGTAATCTATACACAGTCGTAAGGAACCATCCTTCTTCTTCACAAAAATTACTGGTGCACCCCAAGGTGAGACACTGGGCCTTATTAGCCCTAAGTCGAGTAGATCTTTCAATTGCATCTGCAACTCACAAAGTTCTGGCGCTGTCATTCTATACGGAGTCTTGGAAATTAGTTCTGCACCAGGTTTTAGCTCAATAGTAAAATCAAGTTCCCTCTCAGGAGGTAACTCCGACAACTTGTTCGAAAAAACATCCTTAAACTCTGACAACACTAAGTACTGATCCAAGGAGGGTCCTTTCCTCTCATTCACTGCTTCCACTACATAAAGTCGACACCCTTGCCTCATTTACCGCTTAAACTCCATAGTTGAGATAAAGCATAGAGACACCTTTCTCCGTACACCTTGGATCTCTACTAGCCTTCCTTCATCATCAACACAAAGCACCCTTTTTTCGAAACAATCTACCATAGCTTGATGGGATTCTAACCAATCCATTACATTGATTAGCTCATACATCCCAAGAGCAATGACATATACCTTCAACCCGGTAATACACACTCCTAGGTCTACTAGACAATCATTAATGCTAGGTCCTATCGCTTGTTTTTCCCCCGAAGCCATCTCGACTTGTTTAAAGTCATCGTGCTTGTAGGCTACCAACCCACTCTTTTCTAATGTAGAAGGTGAAATGAAACTATCTGTAGCACCAGAATCAAATAAAATTTTAACATTGATATGATTTAGCGTACCTGACGAATCCACCACCGTGGATTGATGTTCTTCCTGGTGATTATTAACTGCTGCATAAATTTGGTGGCTGCCACTTACTTTTCCCATCGGGGCCTTTCATTCTTTATGCACAATTTTTTCTTGCAACTTTGGGCAGTCATGCTGGTAATGGGGTCCTCCACATCCCCAACACGTAACACGAGATGGAACCTGTGCACTGCTCTGTGACGGTCTCTGAAATGAGTTCCTTCCTCTGGAACCCCCTGCCCCTACTAGCTGCTCCCCGAGAAGGTCGTGAACCTGCTTACGTTGTTGGTGATGAACGAGATGTTTCACTTGATGCCATTGAAATACCTGTGGCAACTGTCCTTGGTGCGACTCTATTATCATAAGGAGGTGGCCTAGAGCTCCCTCCCCTAGAGAAGGTCCTAGAGGCCTTTCCCACGAATCTAGGATGATGCGGAAAATTCGATCACATACCTCCGTTTAAGCTCATGTGTTCCTCAGCATAACGTGCACTTTCAACTGCTTCCGCCACTGAAGAAGGTTTACACATCCGTACCATGGCCCTTATCTTAGGGTTTAACCCATAGACAAAGCATTTTGCCTGTCATTGATCATTATCCATGTACGAAACATATTTTACCAATTCCACGAACCTAATCTCGTACTCTTCCATGGTCCTGTTTCCCTGTACTAGAGCATGAAATGCTCCCACCTACTGTTCCTCATAGTAAGCTGGTAGATATTTCCTTTGGAACCTTTCCTCAAAAATTTCCCAAGAGACGGTGTCTAGGGTAAGGTGAAATTGCCTCTCCAGGTTGCCCCACCAGTTCAAGGCACTGTCCCTTAACTAAAAGATTGCTATTTTCTCCTTTGATGTGGAAGCATAGTCTCTTAAGGCGAAACATCTTGTCATTCCTTCCAACCATGCCTCAACATGTTCACCGACACGACCCCCGACAAACTATGGAAGTTTGATCTTTTGCAGTTCTCTAGTGATGTCCTCAGGTGGAAGCCCTCCCCTTGAATCCCTCGACGCTTCAGGATTACCCATTCCAGATGATGGGGGCTCCACTTCGATCCCTGCTAGATGACACCCCTTTAAAGTCTCATTTATGGCCTCCAAAGAGCGCAGCATGAGAGCTAATTCAGACGATGGTGGGGCGGCGCTAGCGGTCCTTGCAACGATGCCCCTCTACCTCAATTTCCTTGAGTCCTAACCATCCTGTATAATTGAATCTGCATCAACCAAAACTTTGTCAGGGAGAGTCTAAGACAATTCACATTTGTGCAACTTAAACTTGAAAACAGGGTTAGGCGTAAGTTTTTTTTTTACTTGTCTGTAAACAGACGTTACTCTCTTTAGGGGAAGTGACTAGGTTAGGGTTAAAGTGTCTAAGCTCGATGTCTTCACCTAAGAAAACTACTGACCCTCTCACCAGGTAGCTACGCTAGCACTGTACCACACTCGCCTATTCCCCTAACTTACCTTCCCAGTGCACATGAAGCCCCCTCCATCTTATCCTGGTCTAAGTCCTTAAACTTTTCGTTTAAAACTAATTAATGTGATCTTGAACATGATGTTGATTAATTATTATCAACCCAATAACCTAGATTAATCCATTAACCTAAGTTTTAAGTTAGTCCCCTTATTAGTATTAATCAACTTAATTAAGTTGATCAATAATATTAGCATTATTAGCATATTTAAAATACCCAATATTAATATAATACTATATTAATACAATAGCTTAATCTTAATATTATGCTATCTTAACATTATATATATATATATATATATATATATATATATATATATATTATTTTTTAAATTTATCTAATTACCAATGTATATATCGCATATATACTTATATTAAATTATATATAAATTAAACCAAATTAATAATTTTAAATTATTTCAAAATTTAACCAAATTAAAACAATTAAATTAAACCAAATTAAAACAATTAAATAAATAAAAAAATAATTGACAATTTTAAAAAGGATTAAAAATAAAATAAAACTAAAATAATTAATTTTTTATTTTATTTTAAATAATCACGTTCATGCATCGTGGGTCCTTTCATGTGGCCCACGTGCCCCCCCGACTCTCCTTACCTACAATCCTACACCCCACTTTCGTTCTCATAATGCTTCATCATTTTCCACCTCTCTCACTCTGCAAGTGCGGCCAGGGCCTCTCCCACTCTACAACTGTGGCAGAGTTATGATAATGGCTGGAGGCTCCTCCCTTGATGGATTTGGCCCTGAGATCTTAGTCTTGGCTTAAATTATGATGTTGCTTGTTGTGTTTGGTGCAGGTGTGCTTGGTGTTCGACGCTATGGGCGCTTGGTTTCGACTTTGGTGCGTTGTGTTGTTAACTCTGTGGATTTGGAGATTTATGTGTTGACTGTGCTTGATATGTGGACTTGGAGTTTGATAATACATACCCTCCTCGTGCCTCCTCCTCCATGTGGATTGGTTTGGCACTTGTGCACTGGATTTGTTGGCTATCGTGCGGATGAGATGTGTAGTATGGTATCGTGGGCCTAATGAACAAAAGAAAACAACGTTCCAGACCCACTGCATACATGCATTCTTCCTTGCAATCCATTCACATAATTGACAGGTTCATGCGTTTATGGTCTGCGTATGCTAAATACTAGTATTTATTTGTTTGGTATTGCAATTGTGGTATTCCTGTTTATTTGTTTGCTTTCATCAAGTGAAATATGTATATTTTTTTGGTCATACAACGACCGTGGAAAGGCCGACCTTTATCTACTTCACAAGTTGGTTGTGAGTTCTGTAATAAATGGAGGAATAACTGCACTGTACTTGGTACTATGGGGGAAGGGACTGGATAGTATTAGCAGAATATGTAGGGGCTATGCTGGGAGTATTATCCACAGTTTTGCATGACATATGTCTTTGAAGACCCAATGGAAGAGGCGCCTTCATGCTGTAACCATCACTTCTGCCACCTGCTTTATATTCCCCTTTGCAGTATGGAAATCAACCTTTGCGTATCATTATGGTTGAGTCTTGGGATTGGCGATGGTGGGATTTATTTAGTGCATGGAGAATTCAGCATATGAAAAGTTCAAATGTTGACTTGTTGTGCACACTAATCTCCCTTGCGGGCTCGACGCTTGGCGTTGGATTGGTATTGGGATTTGATTTAATATTGCGTAGTGCACTAGTGTTGGATCCACAAACTCTAACAGTGAGTGTTCTCTTTGGCACTGCCTTGGCTCATGACTAGTATTAGATGGTTGTCTTGACATTTGGATAGGTCGAGGGCTTAAATGATTTGATATTGCGTAGTGCATAATTATGGCTCGTGGGCTTTAGCTTGGTGGGATTTGGCATTTAGTGGTTGAGTTGGTGATGAGTATGGAGGCTTGGCCTAAAAGTTGGCGTTGAATTGGACTTGGATAAAGGAAAAGGAAAAACCCTTTTTTTTTATATATATAACTTTTTTGTCTTGAATTCATATGTTACCACTAACCTGTGTCACTTGTGTTCGACGTTGGCTCATGGGCGTTGGGTTGTATGTAGTTTCTTTGGTAAATGACTTATGTTATTGATGGTTGCAGGTGCATGTCTTGGAGCTAGACATAGATTTGGTGCTTAAATCGACATTTGTATTGTGACTTGTAGTTTGGTATTGAATCATGGAATTTTATGCAACAGTTAGAGTTTGGGTCTCAAGCCCAATATTTTTTGTATTACCTTTTTTTTTGGTCCCTAGTGGGCTCTAACTTGCGCCTTGTATGAGTGTTTTCATTGCTTTGGCTTGGTCATTAGGTTGGACACTAAGTTAGTCCTGTGGTGAATTTGGCTGAGACTTGATTAGAATAAACATTGCTCTTAAAAGACCCAACACTTTCTCTTTATTATATATATATATATATATATATATATATATATATTATTATTTGTTTGTTTATTTGAAACAAGTGTTAAAATTCATTTAACACTTTCAATATGTATAATATTATACCTTTTCATTTTC
>ML784692.1:229368-247122 GCA_009831015.1 Picea engelmannii | reverse complement strand
AACAAAAAAATCTGTATGCTTGGCTTGTAGGTTAGGTGGAGCTAGAGCTTGGCCCAGATTTATATCTGATTAAAGGGTTTCATGGCCCCTGGGCTGCTTTCAATATATATATTTACCCTATACAGATTATTTAGGGTTTCAATATAACTATATTAGGGGTTGTTTAAATTTCTGGGTGGGGGGTTGTTTAAATTTCTGGGTGAGAATAGTTCCATTCCTAAATTGGGTAGGTGGGTAGGCCCTTGTCCAAGTTTTTAAACTAGGGCTCTGATACCATGTGTAAGACCTTTACTAAGGCTTCAAAGTTAAATAGTAAATTTTAATCTAAATTACTTTTCTTTTCTTGAACATGACATCTAATTTCTATTTCTGTTTGCATTATAACTATTTCTATTTGCATTATAACAGATCTATCAAATATATGTTGAAGTACTAGAAAATTTAATCAGTCTAGATATCAAATTCACAAATTATACAGTCCAAAATAGTCACAAACAGATTACACAACATAAATTTCATTCTTAACAAAATTAATATTGGTAAAATACCTCTTGAAGAAGAAGTTTGTCCCTTTCTTTCCTGTTGTTGCAGACTGCTTGAAACTGCCTGAAAACTGAATCTTTTCCTCCCAGCCAGCTAGGAATAGAGCCTCTCTAGCTCCCTAGATCTAGGAACCCTTGCGGTTTCCTGGCCCTCCGAGCCCAAAATCCCTAGCAACCCCGGTGCCCCTTGTGACAGACCTCCAACAAGATCCTCAAGCAAAACCACAACAAACTCCTCAGCCAAACCACCATAAGATCCTCCCCAAAAAACAGAGCCAGTAATACCACCCCCCTCAAAAATAATGCTCCCCCCTTGCCTTATCCTCCCCTCCCATCATTCAATGCCTTCTTCCTTCATTTAATTCTCAACTACCCTCCCTCAATTAGGTGTCAACCACCTTATCCCCTTTTCATTAATGGGTTGATCTTCCGATACAAAATAATAATTAATGATTTATTAAATTGGATTTTATTAAACAAATATTTAATCATGAAATTAATTAATTAATTAATTAAACCAATATACATTCAACAAATATTTAATTATGACAATTAATTAATTAATTAGGGTAGTTACAACCACCGAGATGATCTCTAGGGTTTGTTTAGTCAAAACCTCATACCCCCAAGTGCATGGGCTCTCTAGCAAGAAGCCAAACATCAAAATGATAATCAACATAATGAGAGAATAGAGGCCCCTGTCTCTCTTTTACCTCCCTTGTTCGCCTTTTCTCTCCAAGTGTCTTTTACTTTATTTTTATTATTCTTTAAATAAATCACTTTATTAATCAATTGGCCTTTTTGCCTCTAAAAAGTAATTTATTCATCCCTATGGCTTCTCCGACCACTGGAAGTCACTTCTCATCTTATAATCCTATAGTGCTCTTCCTCCTGATTTCGATGAGCTATTACACTAAGAGGTTTCTCCAAGTATTATGCCCAAAATGACCTTCTTAGTGAAATTAATTAAAATATGACCCATAATAACTCAAAATTACGGAAATCGTTGGAATGAAATGAAAACAAATCCAAGCTGTGCGGAATGGATCCTGACGATGAAATACAATGAATGATGCAAGTTAGGCCCAATAAAACCCCTCAATATCTCCTGTACTCGCTGTCACCCCCATATGGTTGCTCTGGTTAGCATAACACTCTGTAACATAATAATGTACAACAATGGGGACATTACAATCCTCACTGCTAGAATATTTCTTGTTCTCAAGCAATAAATGAATCAATCTATATGTGATACCAGGATCCCATATCCACCTAGGTGACCTATAATAAGCTCTCCTCAAGACATGGCCTCTCCAAGTGATCACCATACATGATACCCTAATGATCTTGATGAGTAGAATGATCGTGTGCACCCGATCCTCGGTCAAATCCCCAAGCAACCACTCTAATTGGATCTCGACCCCATCAAACTCTGGACTACCCAACGCTCCAATCGCTGGATCCCATATCAAGATGTGAACTACAATTCCCTGTGAATTATAGTACTGTAAGATATCAACACCATGAGTCTCTTGCAAATAACATACGACCTCCACCCAAAATGAGTCTGACCTCCAAGATCATACCAAACCCAACATAGCCTCCACTGACTAAACGTGCTGCTACCATAGTGAGGTACTACCAGACCTCAATGAATCACCAACAAGTGATGTGATCCCCCCAAAACTAAAGCTCAATGGAAAAGAAAACTGATTTTCCCCTGCAAATATCCACTTGCCTCCATCAGTCAATGAAATTCCCAACCCTTTAATCTGAGGGTCCCATGCTAATCTATGAAAGGGACCATCACGTTGATGTTGCACTACTCTGATCATGACTGTCTTCCCAGCGTGTACATACTATATCCCCCACTCCTGGATCCTCATGCTAAAATACCTATGATAATTGGGCTTGATATCAAGAAGCTGGACCTATAAAGGTATCCCTATGGAACCAAAATATGCCCATCCATTGCCATACTTGATCACGAGTATCAACCGGGAGAACATGTCTTGCCACATAGAAAAAATACCAACAAGCCCTCTCAAAATAATCCAAGAGTGAACTATGTTGCTCTTTGGCGCAACCTAGACCATCATAAGATGAAGCAAACTACTAACCAGATGGACTCCAGGATCCGATGGAAAATTTTGAAGTTCATCACTTCCAATCCCCACTAACTGCTGATGTGCCATACTGATAACTTTTGGAAGCCCTCCTTCCTCATCCCAATGAGAATATGAATATGTATCAACCTCTGGAACATACTATCCCACAGTTGAGGATGCTCTCCATCACGCCCCAAGCCTCATATGATTGTCTCGGATGAACCACCCCTATCCTGATGTATATAATCAAGTCACTCCTGTCAGGTGGTCTTTGCCTACCAACTATGCAATTCCCCTGCCACTGTCTATCTCCCCCTATGCAACTGTTTATGATGAAAGTATCGAAGAAGACTAACAGAAATAACTACAACTATATGTAGGTCTGGACAATATCATAGAATTTGGTCAATCCCAAGGACTTGAATAAAATCTCATCCATTGACACCCATAGTGAATAATCATCTGTACTCATAACTAAACTCCAACCATCGGGTACAACAATAGGTAACTCCACAAACTACTAGTCAATCTCTCTCCCTCCATCATCACTCATATATCCGCTACTACTATGAAGGTGATCTCCCAGAAATATGTACTGCTGCAAGGGAGTGGAATATCCATGCTCCACTAAGTATGTCTCCTCCCCGCAATCCAATGCATCCCCCTGAATCCCACTATACAACTATTCATGATCATGTTAACTATCTCCCATCATCATATACCTCTGTATAGTCATGTAATCTCCTATATCCTCCTACCTCATCACATATCCAAGGTGTACTACTGGATCAAACTCTACATGGATGTTAGCCAATCCTGGAACCAAAATGGAAGTGTCCTCATAATTTCCCCTGGATCTGGAATCCTCAGGTGCATGTGTATGATCAACTGAATAAGAACCCCTCATGAAGGGTGGCCCCTGTGAAACCTGGACATCCTCCAGTGTCTCCTGGTCATATCTCTCAATACCCATCAACGATCCTGGATACTCCTCATGCTCCTCCATCAACTAGGGCTCCTCTAATATGGACCTTGATTCCTGAAGGGTTGTCTATGTGCCTTTCAAGAATCCCCGTGTGCTCGCCAACTCATGAGTGAGTCAGCCCACCTCAATCTTCTTCTCCTGAATCAAGTCCCTATGATACATCTTGATAACCTCAAATAGGTAATATCTATCCATCAATAACTTCTGGTAATCGACCCTCATCACAATCACTCTCTCCCTGAGTGTATGGAAGTCATCAATGGAAATTCCCCCATCTGAACTATCATAAGTCATCAAGGCCCTCCAACAATATCCTACCACCAATGCGTCTATATCATTAATGCATATAGTGGATTCCATGATCATGTCCTCACTGAATTTCAACTGTCATGTCATGTGTCGTGAATCCTGATCACAATCCTGCTAAGGTGTTACCTCATGCCTCTCACATCTAGTGTCTACAATGGAATCCCCAATGACACACTGCTCAAAATATAAGGCACTGAACTGATCACTATCCAATATGCTACTGAGTCCTTCTGTATGCCACTACACACCATCATCAACTGCTACGCCCATCTTAATCACACTATATCCTGTATGAGCAATTGTATCCTCCTGTGCACTCACCCTGCTAATATCATCTGCGCCTAGATCCCATACAGATGTGTCCATACATGAGATATGGTCATCCTGACCAATAAGGAGTGCATACTCATCACTGTAGACGGGTCCTGGAAGTGAGTATTCCATTAAACTGTCAGTCTCCACAACATGATCTAACAATAGACTCCCCAAAAGAGGTGACTGTCTCTCCTCATACTGATAGGTATGCATATAGTCAACTGGATCCAAGCCATGCCTCTCCTCCTGGGCCTGTAGATCCATATGTCTCTTTTGTTCAAATGTTGCACAAGGCTCCTCTACCACCTCCAGAATGCTACTGATATCCTCCCGTGTCATGTCTAACATAAATGTCTGAGAAGGTAAGGATTGGGTCATTCTCATCTCCATGGGAAGAACAATATCCCCTACGTATGACCTCATACTAGGTACTAACAAATCTGAATCCTCACAAGTGTCACCACTATGCTGAGGTGTTGAGTCCTCAACACTGTCTGATAGGGAAGCTACGGAACATGCGCTATCATAATGTCCATCCAACTGTCCAACAAATGCACAAGAGTCCTGTGATTGTTCTAATGAGGAATCTAAGACCTCATCCTCATACTCATCCTTCTCATGACTGCCATAGTGCACCTCAATGTAATTCACTCTCCCTTTACCCCTGCATCTGTGATCTGGCTCCCAAGGCACTTTGAAACTGTTGCAAAGTTCCCTACTCCTAATGAGTGTAGGCTCAATACGTGCTTCCTTCCATTTACTATATGGTAGTGATGTATCTACCTCCTTGCCTTCTTTGCCTCTGTTTTCGTTTTCTATGTTGAACCAATAATTTATTTCTTCCATCCTTTTGACCCATTGTGTAACCTCATTTTTGCTCCACCTATTATTTTTGATGGATATAAACTGTTGGAATGTCACTTGAGCCCTGAATGTCTCACTAAGGGCTTGATATTCCTTATTATAATATATGATCTCCTCTGCAAAATCCACAAACTCCATCTCTCCTCTAGATCATCAATGTGTATCACAGGGTGGCGAAGGAAATTCGCTCTAATACCATTGTAATGTTCCCAACCAAATCTGATTGGAACATTCAGGTTTTCATTTGTTTTCTGGTTGTGTTATTTCGTCAAACACTTTGTAGATTTTAGTGTTCAAGAGTTTCGCTGGGTTTATGGTGATGGTTCTTTGTGTGTAGCCACAAATACCTCAGATCTGATTTATTTTAGATATATAGCTGATCTCATACAAAATGGAGTAGATCTAGAATACAAATAAGAGAATATATTGTATGGCTCATAATGCCTCCAAGATACAATAGAGAGATGAAGATATAGACTTTCAAAAACCTTCTCAAGCTGAGCACCAAAGATATAGAAGATCCAACTCATCCCTAGTTGAGATGTAATGTCCTCCCTAGCACAATGCACCCCTCACTGGATGTAGCAAGCCTAGAAACCGGCCTCCAAGGATATGGCCTCTAATCCAAGGATTATGAATACATGATATTTTAAGAAGCAATATTCCTCGAGCGACTATGTGTTATATTGGAGAGATGCTCCTCAAGCCATAGCAAAGTTTCTCCAACATTTAGAGACTGTATTTACAGTGGAGAAAACTCCTGTAGCAAGAGTGGAAACAAAAGAACGACTCCCAAGCCCTACATATGATTGGAGTAAAGAAGAAAGTGATATTATGTACGACGATTGCATGTATGCAATGAATGTAATGGTGAAAAACCCTGCTATAATATCTGAACAATATAGGCAGCGCTTGCAAAATGGAAGAGATGATATAATAAAAGATACTATGGATCTCATTATGAATACATGATACTTCAAGGAGAAATATTTATCAACCAGGTATGTGATGTATTGGAGGGATGCTCCTCGAGGCTTAGCGATGATCCTTCGAAATCTGCAGAATCTCTTTACAACGGCCAAATAAGTTAAAATCAGAAAGAAGCTCCGTTATTCTTCATCCTAGTCCTTAGTGTCAAACGTAAAGTCGGGTTTTCATCCTAGTCCTTAGTGTCATATGTCAAGTCGGGTTAGACACCGCCTTAGTCCAAGGTAAGACCACTCGCGTAATAATTTTATAAAAGTCCATGTGTAATCTATTACTGCCCAAACTTTTGTAAAGTCGGTGGTATGGTTCTGTGAAGTGTTTGTTGTGTCAAGTCAGGATTTGAAATCGCCTCTATTCCTGCATTTGCTGCTCAAGTTTCAACCCTCAGTCGACTTGTTATTCTGTATTGTTGTGTTGTTCATTATGGATCAATAAAATCTTTTATAGTGTTGTGTGTAAATTACATTTTAAGGTTTTCAAATGTGAGCAACAACAGTTAAAAAATAATTTCTTTTAGATATAATATTTGTTCATTACTATATACTCAAAGATTTTTAATTGGATTTTACCATTAAGTTGAATTTAAATGATCAGTAAAAAGGATCACTAGAAAACTTTGTAAGTAATAGAATGAGTAAAAATATAATGTCCTATAGAGTTTATATACATCTTTCACTTGAAGGAGAGAATAGCCCTATGTGACTAATATTGAGATTACTCTTATCACTATCAAATATCAAAATATCAAGGTAAATCCAAATGATGTAGTGAAAACAAAGTTTGTCCTTCTAACGTGATATTAAAAAAAATCACAGTACATGATATGTCAATATTAATATTAATAAAATATAATGTGTATATTTACATACTAATCTAAATGAAAATAATATGTATATCTATATTTTAATATTAATAAAATGAGAGTACATGATATGTTAATATTAATATAAATAAAATATAATGTGTATACTTACATATTAATCTAAATGAAATATAATATCATTTATAATATGTATATGTATATCTATATATATTGATTGATAAATTTTAATATTAATATAATTTATATTTATTTTTAATGATTTAATGTCATTTACAATAATCTTAAATTTTATATAATAAGATTAGACAAATTTTAATATTAATATAATTTATATTTATTTTAACAATTTAATGTAAGTTATAATAATCCTGGTATAATGACATAATGAGGTGTAGTTTATTAAAAAATTGTGTGATTTTTTTCCTTTCTTCTGTTAATTGTGTGTTTAATTTGTTAATTCGTTATTAAAAATGCATTTTTATTTTATTTTTTAATTATTGTATTTATAATGGATGTATTAAGATTCAATCAATTTCACACCATGATATATGTATTTAAACAAAATTCGAATTTTAATTTAAGATGAAAAATATTCATGTATTTTTCTTGTCTGTAATAAGTGGTCTACCATCACCATAAGTGGTATACCATCACCATACTGTGAAATGTCAACCTTGTATACAATAATGTGTGAATAAATATCTACAAATGTAAAAAAATAATCCTATTAATTAGAGGTTTATTGAACTATCATGAATTTCCTCATCATCCTCCAAACCCCCATCTTCACTTTGTAAAAACATACTAAAAGAATAAGAATTTGATTAATTAAATAATTTTAACATTTATAGATGTAATACAATGCATATATTTAAGTTAAAAATTGACAATACCCTCCAATTCCTTCGAGTCAACTTCTTCATCATCAATGTGGAAGAACATAATAATAATTTAGTTAATTCAAGAATTTCAAGTAGTAATACATGTCATATAAAAAACTTCCAATGAAAGACTCAAGTTTCATCAACATGAAGGAATATTATCAACTCAAAGGCTATCAACATGCTTGAGGCTAGTAATCTATTCATTGTGAAGCACTCCACTTTCTTGCTCAAAATTTCGAGATGGAACGCAGATCGATCCCTAGTCACAATAGTAGCTAGTGACTCAACGTGACTCCCTTGCATTTGAATTTGTGACCTCTTGGCAATGCACCTTGAAATAATCAATTAGATCTAACTAAGCTAACCCATTAGGATAATAATGTCTTAACACACACACACACACACACACACACACACACACACACACACACACACACACACACACACATTGTGGAGAAATCCCGAAGAATTTCTCTGCATTTTATGGATGGTACCTAGTATAAATGTGTTGGTGTTAATTATGATGCCTAATCTAATAGGAACATTGAGTGAGGAATGAAACAAAGATAACAAACCGAGGGGATCAATCATGAAACATTTTGCATGAGGCTCAAAGAACTCAACCATTTGAGCAACCCATTGATCATATCTAAGGAAAACCTCATAGGAAAACCCTAAGGCACTCCCTTACATTTTGTGGTCGATACCTAGTGCAAGCGCATCATCATTTAATATGACACTTGACTTGGTAGGGGCATTGAATGAGGCACACAACAAAGGCAACCAACATATTGGATCGACATCAAGACCTCTTGCATGAAGCTCAAAGAACTCAACCTTTTTAGCTTGACCACTATGCTTTTAATTTGAAGGACATGAGGTGAGATTTGGTTAAGATTAGGGTTAATTACATCCTTACAGTATCTTTATTTTATTTTATCCTTTAATTCTTTATTGAACCACAATTTTTCTTTAAATTTAGATGGAATACTAAAAATAGATTATAAAGAAAGTAAATATGTTACAAAATGATATTTAAATTTGAGTGAGGAAGGATGACAACTTTCCTCTCGAATACTTGAACTAATATTTAACGGGACATAAATATATGAAATTGTAGAAAAAAAACAAAAAACAAAAACTAAATATTAAGCATAGTAATTGCATATGAAACTCACTCTATAAATTATTACGCCGAAAGGCGTACACCTATTGACAATGGGCAGATTTAATAGGGGTTTAGTGCTTAATAAGTTTTCTATGGACATGATTAAATATGGCTGGAATATTCTTAGTAGTCACACAAAATAAATGGCCGTGATTTCAATCGTTAACTTCCTAGCTATTATAAAGACATCAGTTTATGTGTTTACTTTTTTACATTTACCTAATCATATTTAAAAATTACTTTGATAGCTAACTAATTGCCACGTAAGTGATTAATAGAAATTAAAATATTAACACCAGATAAATGAAGCCCAACAACTTATTTATTAATAGATAATAAAATTTAATATATTCTTTTAAGGATTCGTTTCATCTTCTTAGCCTTTCGACGTTCACCAACAACTATTTTGCTGCTGTGCTAGTATAAACATTTTCAAGAAATTGATATATTATAAAATTATTTAAAATAAAGGAATAAAATCTCATCTATTTTTTATCTACCATAAACCTACTTATAATTAATAATAATAAATTACATTTATATTGTAATGTTTAAATTCTAATCTAAAAATGGGTTAAAAATAATCTAAAATTTTAAAGTTTCATTATTAATCTAAAATTCCTATAATGTTTCAATTATATTAACATAATGGTTCCATGTTAATATGCTATAATGTTTACCCCCAAATGGGGAAATACATAGCCCAGGGGAGGCCACACAACCCCCTTACAATTCAAGCCATAAATATGGCCGACCGCCACCCCAAGACTCATTCTCGAATGGAGGACGACCATAAACATACACAGAGGATGGGAGGACAACTCTCCCACGCAAGTTTAATGACACCCTCATTAAGTAATGGCAGGGGGATGATGACATGTACGAGATGAGGCTATGTGGTCTTATCATCCCCTCGGATAATAATCCGGCTTGGCCATGGAATTCACCATTCTATTTCTTCTCTCTTATCAGTGATCTAGATCCGGTCCTCTCATATTTCTTTGGCCTCACTATTCGATTTCTCTGGCCTCCAGACTCTGTCATGCCGTGCGAGAGAGGGAAACCTAGGAGGGGACCCTCCTGGTACTGTTATGTTGCAAGGCAGAGACACATGTGCGGATTAGAGAGAGATTCCTTGATAGCTCAGATACAACAAATCAAGAAACAAACTACATCTCCAATGGCCTTCGTGGAGGAGGAATTCCTGGAGGAACCAATTTAGGTTCCACCAGAATCCCTCCTCTACACGGTCCTGGATTCCCAGGATAGACCCAACACCAACATTGCAACAATGGACACAATGACAACCATGGAAGGATCCACTTGTCTAGGAGGAAATCTCCATGACACACTGCTAAACCGAGCCCCCATTGCTCAACCTAGAAGCGAAATGTGACCAGAGACCACCCAGTCTCTTCACGTCGGAGCAATTGGAGCTCATCTTTGAGATGCAAGGCTATATGATGGAGCAGTTCCACCGACATACCCTTATTAGTAGTATAATCAACATGTTGTTCGGTGCCTTCTCGAATGCCCCAGTCAAACACAGATGCTCGACCTACGCACATCCCTTTGCACTCATAAAGAACGACAACACTTCTCATGGAAGCTCTCCAGATGGTAGGTTCCACTATTAAAACAACCCTCTTAATGTTTAAAGTTTCTCAGCTCTCTACGCCTCACCTGCATGAAAATGGGGTGTTTTTCTTGTCTTCCTGCTCAGGTTTTCTGTGTAGTTTGAATTATCAGTTTTTAAATGCATGTCCAAACAAAACTGTCAATACCATCATCTTCCACTTTCTTTGGTTTCCAACTGTATGGCGGATCAAGTGGCGATTGCTATTTTTGGCCATAAGTATCAAAGGTTTCCACCTATTTTGGTTTCCACCAGTTTGGCAGAACAGGTGGAAATCCTATGAGACATTTCATTTTTGTACAGTGACAAAGGATTAATTAGGAAACAAAACTTTTTTTTTACAAAAAAAAAAAAAATGCTATAATGTTTAATTTTTTTTTGGGTGTGAGCTTTGCTAAAACCTAAGCCCTCCCTGCCTTCTCCTAGTCTGTTCACATGGCTTCATCCCCTAGTGGGGGTGAAACCACCCCCCTCGCCACCCTCCCCCTCCCCCACCTGTGGATATAACTACCTTCTCCCCTCTTGTTGCTTCACTCCCTACATATGAAAAGCAACCTCCTTCTTGATTCATAAAGAATCTTAACGAGATCCCCTCTATCCTGGTTTAGAGGAGCTCTAGGAAACTTTCCCTCTGATTTGTAGAAAATGGATTGATTGGACAATTTACAAGAATATGACTATCCCCCAAAACCATAGCACTTTGGATTGATAAGAACTAGAGGCCTCTCATAAAAGGGAATCTCTCTCACTCTTTCTACGGTAAGGGTTTCTTTGATTTCCTGTTTGAAGAAAAAGAGGATAGAGATTTTATCTTAAGAAGTGGTCCCTATTTCATGGGATTAATAAGTTTGTATTTGAATAGATGGACTCCTGATTTCAACCCAGAGAATGAAATTCCCTCAACAGTCTCATACTTGGTGAGATTTCCTTTCATCCCCCTCCACTACTGGAGTGGAAAAACCATCAGAAACATTGGAAACACATTGGGAAAATACATAGATCGAGCTAATCCCAAGGATGGGCTCCAATCTTTTGTTAGGATCTATGTTGAGGTATATATATAAAAAGGCCTTCTGGAATCTATCAATATAACTCTGGATAACTGGACATACCTTTAGAATGTATATTATGAGCAACTTCCTTTCAAATGGAAGGCATGCCATGAATATGAGGATTTTTCTAAGAACTACCCAAAGAATGTTCTTAATCCCAACACAATAGAACCAAATGAGAAATGGAAACAACCCAAGAAGAAAATGTAGGCCACGAAGAAAGGATCTCCTCTGAACTAAAAATCATCCCATCCCTCCTAAGGATCTCCCTCCATTCCAGCCAACCTCGGAGTTCCAATCCACTAGATTCAAAGAACAAATATGAATCACTTTCCAACCTAAAAGAGGAGGAAGAACACTTAGTTGATGCAGGGACTTATGTGGTATAAAATGTGATCCCCCCCTCAGGGGAGGTTATCGCTGCCTCCCCCCCCTTTGAATCTATATCTTGTCTCGGTTCCCTCCTCTCCTCACGAGGGGGAGGTTCTATCTGATTTGTCAGATGATGAGTCAGGACAAGAATCAAAGCCAAATACTTAACCAAAAAAATTTGGACAAAAAACAAATTCTCAAAGGAGAGAAGCTGCAACAAATATGGAAAACAACCTTTGGAAACAAAGAACATTGGACAACTTGGTGAGAAAAAAACCAAGGTCATCAAGAAATCAAGGTGGCCCAAATTCCTCCAAAGGAGGAATCCCTAAATCTACTTCCAAGTAATGAAAACCATTTCCTAGAATTGCAGAGGTATGGGGAATATAAATAAACTGAACTTAATTAGAAGTTTAGTCAAATCAGAGAAACCTCAACTTCTCCTTCTCCAGGAAACAAAAAAGAAGTATTATGATTTCATTCAAGATTTGGATTAAATATGGAAAAATAACAATGGATTGGCAGTTATCTCATGAATCAATGGTTGGATTCCAAATTTCTACTATGACTCTCTAAGTGTTGGTAGAAATAAAATATATGAAAATATTTTTTCCCAATAATAGACTTTCATTGACTCAATTAATTGTTATTGATCGATGTCGGAAAGGAATTGATCTTTTTGTCTAGGAAATGACTTACATTACAATAGGTGGAGAGAATTCAATGCGTTGAAGATTAATGTTTACCCCCTCCCCATTTTTCTTGACTCCACTTTCAACTCAGATTTTAAATGAGAGAATCAACCACCATTTTGTGATAACAATTTATGAGGGAATACTCCATTTTGTCACTAGTTTGCTCACAACTAAATTGTATTATATGTGTGCAATAAGTGAGTCTTTATTAGCTGGTATAAAATTACATAAGTAAGTAAGTAAGTAATATTGTTTGGGAATACTTATAATAAATGATATAATATTGACAAAATTACGAAGCATTCTCTAATCATGGACCTCCTTGCTTGACCAATAGAATGTGTACTTGGAAATATTGTTTTCATTGATGTCAAAGACAGGGGGAGAACACATATGTCCAAGATAAAGATTGCAAGATGGAGATTGTTGGAAATATTTTTTTTGGATTTTTTATGCTCAGTTTGGATACCCTGTATTTGAAGGCATTTTTGCTCTGAATATATAGCTCAAATGAGAGCATAGGATATATGGTTGAAAATATTATTCTGAGACCTTTTGAATGGTATATGGCACTCCCTCTAACTATGTAGGAACAAGGATATATGAAAGATTCTATCAGGTCAGCCAAACTAGAAAGTACAGGTCAACCTAACCAGTTTTACAAGTTGGCCTGATAAGTGAATGCAAAAACACTATAAATATAGGATATATATGTGCATTTGAAGATAATCCATGCAGGAAGAGAAAGTACAAGTGCACGGAAGAGATATGAGGATAGGTGTTGGGGAGTATTATTGGGGTCCAAATGTGCACAAGAAGAGTTTTCTTTAAGTTTTAAGGGTGTGCTATGAAGGATTAAGGTCTATGATTCTTCAAAGTTCATTGTTAATGCAGACCCCCTTCTTCCTCTTGGAGCTACGCGACCTCCTGGTCTAGGATCATTCAAGATGACTGAGCCAAATCATCTCCTCGGGCCTCTGCTAGACCCCAAGTCAATTTACACAGGTCCCCCTTTCTTCAAAGTGTAGGTTCTGCCAAACCCACGGGCTCTTTCTCAGTCCCTTTGAAGAATTTGAACAACATGCGCTATCTCTCTATGCTATGCCCCTTCCTTCATATGACCTCAGGCTGTAACCCAGGGCTAACCTCAAAAGTTGCTTCGGAGCTCCGGGCTTTGGGTGTTTTCACTTCACCACTCGCCAACTATTATGGACTCCAAATTGACGAAGTCCAACTGCCATGAGAGGGATTGACGGTCCCTGCTCCTTCCACAAATCAATGACCCACAACAATTTTGGGCTCCGACGCTTCGATGATTTCTGAAACACTACTTCACAAAGTCTCCAGAGTGGATTTCTAACGGAGTGAACCTCTATCTTCCATGTGTCCCCTTGAAAATCAACGATCCATTCCCTCCTTTAAGATCAATGATCCACAACAATTCTGGGCTCCGGTGCTTCAGAGAATTCTGAAACACAACTCCATAGAACCTTCGGAGTGACAAATCTCTGAAGTTCACAATCTGCTGACACCTGTCCAATTCTGATGGACGACTTGGATGGACTCCGACGCTCCAACCTGCGCAAGGTCTTATTCCACCCAAATCCACTTTCCTCCAGAGTGTATGACCTCTGAAGTGACAAATCTATTGACACCTGTCCACCTTGATCCAACGACTCAAATGAAATCCAACACTCCAACCTTCTGGAGTTCTTGCTCCAACAAATCCACTTTCTCTTGGAGTGAGTTTTCTTTGGAATGGAAGATATTCTGCCACGCGTCCTCCTTCATGGACAACTAGGATGATTTCGTGACTCCGCCTTCGGGAGTCCTCACACCTCCACTCTTTAATTCCTTTGGAGTACTTCTGCTTTAGAGTGTAGGATCTGGAAACACCTATCCTTACCAACAGAAGGCCCAAATCTTCTCCAGCTCTCGACTCTTCGGGAGTTTTCCCAACTCTCCTCTCTGCTCAACTAAAATATCCCAGTGTGTTATTTCTCCAGAGTTTCAGATCTTCCGCCACCTATCCCTCTGGATGATGGATGATCTAGATCCACTTCGGGACTTCGGTGAGCCCACTCTCTTGTGCACTTAAAAAGGGTTAAGTCACGTGAACTTACCTGGATCCAATGGTTGTTGGTCCTTTTCACCCAGATCTGATGGCTAAGATCTGTCACTCCTCCTCCTGATCTTTTTCTTTCTCCCGAATTGGGAAAATTTGCAAGTATTCAAAGGATTCGTCCTCTAAACATTCTCCTGTAAACTCGCTAATTGGGTCTCAAATGTTCTTATCCCGAGATTTAGAACTTGAATAAATTCCATCTCCTGCGCACACCTTGCACTATCTCTTCTGAGATTTTGAACTTGCTCATAATTCCAAAGGGTCTCGGCCCCTTTTCTTCCTTAGAATATTTCTGGTGCTCTCCTGGTACACTTTGCGCTCTTCCTCTTGAGCTTATGAACTTGGAGTAAGTTGACACCTATGCAAACTCCTTGAGATTGATTGAGCCTTCAAACAGATTCTTTCAACACTTTGTCTAAGTGTTGGCCTGGTGCACTCATTGCACATGTCTCCCTCCTAAATCCTGATCTCTTTTAGGTTCAATAACGCACTCCTTACATTCACTCAATACACACTTGCAAAGCTCTCCTACAAAGTGTTCAACAACTCTAGCTCTCTTCGATTTCCTCCAACACTTCAAAACATGTTGGTTCTGTGCACTCTTTTCACTTGCTCAAAGCACTCCTTGCTGATCCTTTCCTTCAGAGTGTTAAGCAACCCTGAAGTACCTATCCTGTCTATTTACCAGAGTATTCAATAACTTTGGGGTGTCTTCTCCTTAACACTCTTTTCTCTGAACTCGAAACAAAGTTCTCTTGTGCTCACTTGCACCTGCTCAATGCCCACTTGACAGAGATTTACAAAATATTCAACAATTTTGTCTTATGTGCCTTCTCTGCACATTTTTTCCTCCAAGGTGTTCATTAACCGTGAGGCTCCTCTTTGAGTCTATAATTATCCTAGTGTGCCCACCTGGAAGGTTCTCCTCTGAACTCGAAGAAGAATTCAGATGCGCACTCCTTGCGCTGGCTCACAGAGTTCTCAACACTCTGTCATGCACTCCCTGGCAGTCTTCTTTGCTTCACTTCCTCATGATGATCTAAGGGCATATCTTCCTGATCTCCCATGCGGTCTTCATCTCCTATGGAATTAACTTTCCACTTTACCGTAGATTCCAGTTCTATAGGCTCCTTACTGATATGCTTCTTAGCTATCTCCTTTGACAGATTGAATTCTACCAGTTCTCCTGCTGGTACAACTCCAATTTCCTCCATTTTCTCCTCAGGCTGGCATTCCCCTCCATCTGGCATGTTTTTCTCCTGGAAACCATCTTCTGGTTCTGGATTGTTCAACCAATCCTCCAACACATCCAACTCTTTCTCCCACTGAGTGATCATATTAACTATATGCTCCTCTTTTTATTTTATTGGGGCAGACAATAATATACTCTCCATATCCTCTATGACAGTCACAACTGGTTGTCCTTCTGTTGCGTTTGCAACACATATGCTAGCCTTTGCTTGGCTAGTTGGAAGGAATATTTGAATTCCCCCAATGATCAGAAAACACCTCTGATCCTCCTCCATCAACAATCCTTGCTGATATGAACTCCTAGTTGAGTTCATGAGACTCTCAGATAGTCTCATCTCTTCTCCCTTTCCCACCTGGAAAATTGGGATTTCTCCTCTGCCTTCCTGGCACCCTATGAGATCTTCAGATGATTCCTTGTCCTCATCACTGAGGTTCCTTCCAATGTTTGGTTCACAGATGTAAACCAATTTCTCCTCTGTGGGACCGAGAGTTTCAACATGCCTCAACCACCTCCTCAAAACTTGTTGCTTCCTTTTGACCAATAACTTCTGGACATGCCACCTTTATTTCCTCTTAAAAGGCCAATCATATGTCCAGTGTACTTGTAATTCTTGCTGCATATTTAGTTTCAGCCTCTCCATTTATGCTCTTATATCTTTGAGCTCTTTGTCCATCTATGTTTTTCTTCTCTACTGGTGGTCCTTGCCTTGACCACGCCTATGGCCTTCAGTAGCCATCTTCCTCCTCTTCCTGCCCTCCTGGGAAGTATGTTGTCTACTCTGCAACTGAGAGCACCTCCAACTTCTCCTACAAACCACCTGGATGTCTACATGACTATTGCGAACTTGAAACAATCCTTCATAGAGCATCAACACTCTGTCTCCTCCTTCACCTGTTGTTTGTAGATGAAATTAAGCTCTGATACCACTTGATGGTATTGTTATCCCCGATATCTACGGATAACTAGGAGATAATGTCTCGAGGCCCACATGGTCCTAGACATGGAGTACCGAGAGCATGATTGACTTGAGCATGGCCCTGGAGGGCCCATCTCTCTTCTTCTTTGTCAGATTTGTCCTGTCAGCAGTAGCAGTTTCCATCACCACCGGCCTGGGCTTGCATCTGAGAGGGCTCTTGCTCCATGAGGTAATTGGTCCAAGGTATCATGGTATGTGTCATATTTGATTGTTATAACCTTATTATATATGCATTAGGTTCCTTTCATTTTGGATGACTGCTTGGATCTTACACTAATCCACTTGACCATTGTTGGGGTGATTGATGGGGCAACTTAACAAGCTGGTATTCATGGGTTTTGGTTAGCCACCAAGGGGGATTTGCAGAGCCATCGTCCGCTCCCACCATCTTATCACTTTTACATCTTATACCCCTCTCATCCATCCCATTCCCCTAGTCTGGCCATTAGGATGACCTTTCAGGGTTACATCTTGTCTTGTGGGAAGAAGGGGCTAAAGGCCTAGGGGGTAAAAGCAGATGGTAAAAGATAAAATCCATAGGAAATAAAACCTAGAGATGCTTCACCCAGGGGATCCCCGAGAAGGCAATAAAAAGCCTCTCGATAAGAAACTAAGGGACCCTAAGAAAAATAATAATAATAAAAACAAGACCTAACCAAGA
>ML784692.1:182931-193200 GCA_009831015.1 Picea engelmannii | reverse complement strand
AAGTGTACCAAATTTTAGTTATTTAGATGTCACCTTGCAACATGTGGACATCGCTTGGTCCTTTACAAGAGTTTGATTACCTAAATCAGCTAGATGTCATTGGTACAACCTTGCGGAATTTTAAAAGCCCTAGGAAACTAGCAGGTGGACATTGTGGTCCGTTACTATCCTTTAACTCCCTATGTGTGAGTTAATATAGAAAAAGCATGAAACTATCCTAGATTGAACATGTGGGCATGTGTGGGCCCGTTATAAACTTTTAAACTCTCCTAGTTTTTTGATCTAAGAAAGCAAAATTGCAACAACTATCCTACTTTTGTGACATGTGGGCATGTATGGGCCCGTTACAAATTTAGGATATGTTTGAAAAATGAAACTAAGAGGGGTCCCAAAAGGGCCTTTGTCCTCTCCTAAAAGTTTTGAAATTTTGTTAAGGGAGATGAAACCGTTTTCACAATCCTTTTCTGGTTCTCAAGATCGTTTGATGGCGCAAGAGAAGAGCATACTCAAGATTTTTACTTCAATTTCTAGTCCCAAATGTGAATTATATGTGATTAAGTATGATTGTCCAACTTAGATTATAAATCAAAGAAAGCCATCCATGTGGAAAAAAGCAAATAAAAATGCCTAGTTTTTATCCACCTAAGTGCCTATGTTTGTTTGACTATCCCCTTTATAAGTTGAGGGGTCTAAGTGGTGCAGTATTTAGATCATGCATATCATCATTCTTAAGAAGGAAAATGATTTTCCCCACATCCAAGATCTTACAATGTCAATTTTAGATCAAATGCGCGCCACACAGTGCATACACAGGTGCACAGAGTGCACGGGCGCTGTCGGAATTGAGAGAGAAAGCGCATGCGTGCAGAGAGAAAATTCTGCACAGGCGCATGCATGCACGATGCGCGCCTGTGGGGTGGAATAACCACGCTCCTGTGGCAAAAAACCGAGAAGAAAAATTCGGATGGATTTCTCCCAATCTTCTGGTGAATTGACTGGTTAGCAGGTCGGTAGAGGCCGGTTTGTGAACCTGCAAGTTAATGAAATCAAAAGGAAAGCAAAATAAACCCAAATGAGGGAGGAATTGATACCAACTCCCCAGTATGGTCGCCAATCTTTTTGCACCCAATTCATCACTAGGTGAGAAAATCAAGAGTGCTTACATGCCCAGTTGGGCTATGCTAGGCATGACAGGTGTAAAAGGAAAGGTTAGAAAGAGAAACTACAAAGTTATAAACAAGAATTAAATAAAAATAAATTAAAACTATGAGCATATAAAACAAATGAAAAATAAATACGAATGGACCAATATCACCAATGTATAAGCTGATCTATTGATGAAATCCAAAGGCACAATGAAGAAAGGGGACTTGGGTCCCTTCTTTCTCCAATGGAAGGCTCTTGAGGCCCTCACAAGCTTGCTCTCCTTACAATGAAAAGATGAAAATGTGGGTGAAAGAACTCCAAGCTTCTCCACTCAAGAGAGAGGTGGATAGCTCTTGTGAAATGATGCCTATGTGTTCTTGTCAAAGAATGAGTCCTTAACAATCTTGGCAGCATAACAATGCATAGAATTCCTTAAGAAAGTGATGGTTATTCATGGCTTTTTATAGCCTAGCATTGGGTGATAATGTAACCTCTTTGGAGTGTGAAAAGGGGCTCTTTAGGGCTCAATTAGGTCTTTGACCAGCCCACCATGCGGATTGAGCTCGGATTTGGTGTCAAATCGACTTGGGAGTTGATCCATTAGTGGTTGGGAGGCCGACCAATTTCAATAAATGCACCGTTTAACAGGTGCGCGGGTTTTTTGCCCAACAGCTGCGCATCGTACGCGCATGCGCGCATTGTACGTTGTTGTTCCGCGCATATGCGCACGTACCTAGATTCTGTAAAGCACCCTTCAATTTTTGGTCACTTGGTATAGTTTTTGATCCTTTTGCAATGCTGTGGAATTAATCCTGTGCCATGAATGTCTTCAGTCCTGTTTTGACGATGCAGAGTTCTTGTCGCCATGTGCGGACGAGATTTCAGTGATAACAAAGAGATTACTTAACCCTATTGGATACAATGCACCTAGTAATCCTTACATATATGGGAAGAGTACTACTACCATAACTTATGAATCACACTACTTACTCGTCATAATGGTATTGATACTAGTTCATCACGTATCCAGAACAGAGGAATACAACGAATGGTAATCATTGAATATGATAGAATGATTGCAATAAGTATACCAACATCATGGAGATTACATTGATTACTGAGAAGCTGTGTGTAAATACAGGGAATTTGATACCAGTAATATAAGGGATATAGTAGTAACTATAACATATGGTAATCATATCTATCAGGAATACAAGCTAACTAGTCTAATCAAGCTTACATGCTATCTTCATATTATAGAGCTTAAACAACTGATACAAGAACAACCATGATGATTGGTTATAGCTGGTCCATTATGGATATAAGCAGCTTGTACAAACTATATAATGGTTCATGAATAAGAGAGAATAGCTTGAATATCATGAATATAATGGAGATAGTACTCTATTCACCTATAAGCATAAAGGTCTCATATTATGGTGGGAATACTACACTATATATTATGGATAAATAATATAGCTTAACTAAGCCAAGTAATTAGGAATATATAGTATTTATACCAATATAACAGCTTGGTATTTCTTTACCCCTTATATACCTTTTCTATCCTAAGTTGATGAGTGGAATCATAGATTATATCATAAGATAGTATGACTACAATTGATCCTTGGTTAGAGTTCTAGCATTAAAACCCTTTAAACCATTTGATCTATGTAGTGATCATACCAGTATCTAAGCTTTCAACATATATGGAACCATAAGAAACTAGTATCACAAGCACATATTACCTGTATAAACGAATAGGTGTTTCAAGCCCATTACTCTACTCATATTAGTAAAGATGGAATCACTTGTAATCATTGCATGTATTAGTTAGTTACGTACATTAAGCTCATTGGAATAAATCTTATTAGTACTATACATATTAATCATAATCAATACTGTATAGATATGAGTACAAGTAGGAACACTATCAATAATCAATGGGAAATGAATAGGAATCATCATATCACTTCTATTACAAATAGCTCTTAACTACATAGTATAGCTTATAACACATCTTCATTATGGAATCACATATGTAGAAGCAAACACCTTATGAACGTATACAAGCTGGTATAGCTTAGTACCGGTGCAATATGGATAAGTAACCTTTGTTCGTTCTGAATATCTATGGGATTGATACACCTTATCACTCATCACGAGTATAAATCTCACTATTACTCATATTAAGAATGTATTAGAGCTGGAATATGCCTGATAAGTAACCCTTATTGTTCACAGTGTAGCATAACATAAGCTTATCTATGTAACACCATTGTTATGGAACATCTTATCTCTGTAATTGCTTACACCTTTAAGCTTGATAACACATACATTAGTAGAAGCATCTCTATTCAACAAGGTTATGGGTATCCTATAGTGTTATATATGTAAGGGTTCCAATGCAATACTAGTAATAAACCTCATTTTTACACAAGTATAAGTAGTAACATAGTCTCACCGTATAAAATCAATGGTTAAGGACATATAACTTACCTTATTTCCATAATGTTGAATTCCAATGTATCACCTATAGTTAAGCTTGGAGTTACACTAGTATAATCTCATATTACTCATAGCACTATGGATCCCATTGATCTAAGTATAATGGTATTGGAACTATCATTACCTGTTGCCTCTTTTGACCTTATTGAGTGACCATATCAGTAGTATGAGACTATGAATGCAAGGATTAATTGGTGCACATATAATCAATGGACATACTAATACAACACAATACACATGTTACTCTGTCTTCTTTGTGAATATGTCATTACTTATAGCTAACATATACGTATAGAAAGCAATGGAATTAGTAGCATAATATAGGTGATAGTACTAGTGATTACAATACACTTGAATACTATGATCTCTTGATTGTTATGGTAACTATGTAGTGAATTGTTGCTAGTATTGATTACTGCTCTACTTGGATACTAATATGTTGTATATTATGGATAGTATGCAGTGAATACTTTCCTGTTGATTACACATACTGTTGTTCTTGGATAGTAAGTTGCTCGATATTACTTATGGAAACAACATGAATCCGTGTAATGTTAGTATTGAACCTTCTTGAGATAGTGATAACAAAGTACCCTATATTAGATGTGTATAAACATGTAACCAATTCTTATGATTTATTACCATTGATGATCTATGCTTAACAAGATGTGAATGCTTTGTGTTTCCTTTTTTAGCTACTAGTTTTACACAAGCCTTATTATATCCATATTAAGTAGTATCGAACTAACTCTACTCACTCTACAGGTTATGCCCTATCTATTCCATATCTGTATTTGTATTACTCTATTACTGGTTTAATTGGGGTCATATCACTAATTTGGAGAATACATGGAGTTATCAAATCTGTTCTGCTTACTCATACTGGTTTAAGCTATCTCTATAAGCCAAGCCGTATCACTCTATTCATATATGCTATCCCATTTATTATGGATGAATCATGATATTTACCTAACCTAATTACAACTCAATAAAGGTCATGTTCTGAGTGCTTATACGCATTTACCATATTCATTACCAGTGTTCTATGATAGTGACATAGCTTCTAGTGATTACATGTAACTAATGAAATTGGACATTACTCTTAGCTTAGTTAAGTTGATGAAGTTCACACATTGGAACCTATGCTATTAGATCTGTATGTTTATTACAGGAATCCAACCTATTTGAAAAAATACTAGTAAATAGCTCGGCATAAGCATAATGTACGTTATTTCCATAATCTATACCTTGCTTAGAATATTAGTAATAAGGAGCTTTGATATGCCTCTTTCTATATATCCAACACTATGTTAATCCTTTACTCACCTATATCCATGCTCGTCAGTCTGATACACGTCATGATATAGAAATCATTGGCATATAGGGTAGTCATATTACCTTATATACGTAATTAACCTACACTATTCACTATTCATAGATTGGATTACCTTTATTCCATAATGATATTTGGTTACTAGTATTATAGGTTTGAATCCATTGACTATGACAATGAGCATACTTACTCCAATATGTTATTGTAATTGATTATGTCTAATATGTAAGCCTGGTTTCACTTGTACTACTAATATTGGTGCTCATATGTCACACAGTCCTTATAGATCTATCAATATTATAGCTTATCATTGAAAGTTGTGATCACCTCATTATCCAATTCCATGAGTGTTACTGTTAAAGCTGACAAAGGTCATCAAATATATCTCATTTCCATGAGTGATACACTAGTAAAGTATATGGTTACATCAAGGGTTGATACATGCTTACAATGACTGAAATAAAAGCACTAGAGCTATAAATCATATGGAATTAAAAGAGCATATGGGCTAGGTGTATCCGTAATGTTACATATATTGTTACGACTATTAAGCATGATTACTCTATTACGGCTCATAAGGATATGCAATACTAGTAATTAAAGATCAATCATAATTAATGGTTACCTTATTATCATAATCTCTTACATGTTATAGTTATAAGGGTAATGATACTATCATAGATAAAGAATGGGCTTGTATTACTCACCATATAAATAGGTTCATCATAAGCAATGGAAATCATAGATATAAGTATGTAATCATACCAGTATAAGCATAGTTAAACAAAGAAGATCAATACTTATTAGTCATGTTAAAGATTTATTCGAATCACAATACTTGTCTGAATTAGACACATCATGTTAGTCTGAATTGGACACACCGTATCCATAATCAATGTGATTAGATTCAATATGGATTAGCTTATAGTTAATAGTTGATGTCATTGCCTCAATAAGATTGGTATAATACATGCAATAAGCCAGTTAGTCTTAATATTCATATTGTATCTTCATAATAATGATACCACTCTAATCATAAAGAAGCTTCATAGTGAGTTCGATAACCTGTAGATACGAGTTATGCTTTGAGTGCCATATCACGTAGTTTCCATAACAAGAGCTTAGTAATAGAGAGCTTAGTATGATTCCAAGCATAGTGTTGTTTAGTGATGTTTGGTATAGGCTAAGAATATAAAGAAGAATGGTCACAAGAAGGTGTGAGGAGGATTCCTAGAGTAGTGTTCCCTTGGTCAAAGTCATAGGAAAATTGTTAGAATTAGGGAAAAATAGAAACAAATAATGCCTTTTTATTTTTCTGTTCACAAGATTAGCATATATGAGAAAAGAAATAAACATATCTAAATTAAATTTCGAGTATAAACAAAATTTTCGAGTGAAAAGACAAACCTCAAGCTTACCTCCTGATCTAAGAAAGATGTACCTATCACATGTGTGGATCAAAACCTTTATAATATGCTCAAAAATAGTTTTAGGTTCATTGATCAAACCTCTAGGGTTTGATATCTGTCGTAAGGACTTAGGAACAATTTTGCCAAGGTATAGAACATCACAAGACAACTGCAACAAACAAAACTTAGATCTGAAACTGTTACACCAAATGGGGAGGCTGCACCAACAAACTCAGATATGAAACTGTTACATCAAATGGAGAGGTTGCACCAACAAAAATCATATCTAAAACTGTTACATCAAATAGAGAGGCCGCACCAACAAATAAAACTCAGATCTAAAACTGTTACATCAAATGGAGAGACCGCACCAACAAAACAAAACTCAGATTTGAAAAGATAGTCCAAAAAGGAGGTCGCACCATCATCAAGGGAGAACAATTGAGGTAGCCGTAGAAAATAGGAGAGTGAGGAGTGAGTGAGTGTGAGTGTAATAGAATGCTAGAGGGTAGGGTCTTATTTATAGTTAGGCATAGGGGTTAGGGAAATTTAAAATTATAATTAAGTATTGAAATTTAATTAATATAAATATTAATTAAATGTCAATTAATATTAATATTAATTATAAAAACCCTAAACACATATAAAACCCCGATCACATAAATAAAACCTCAATCACATAAAACAACAAGGGGGTACCTTTTAAGACAAATTCAAGGGGGGGGGGTCCATAATGGAAAAACATGTCCACATGAGTCTCATAATGACCTATAAACTTTATCATCACTGCATAAGGGGGTCCATCAACAATGTGGTCATGTCCATCTTCATAGGAACTCCTAGATCTCATGGACCATCCCGACAGAGAGGAAGATGATCACACATCAACACATCTTGGTATTACACCAAGATCTACCTGGTGAAAGACCAATTTTCCCTAGAACATATCTGGGGGCCCTAGAACACATCTAGGGTATTATCCACCAAGGTGCAGGACCAAGGATCAACTCATGCATCATGAAAGGGTTCCTTGAAACACTTCTAGGGGCCCTAGAACACATCTAGGGACTTATATCAACCACCAAGGAACACATCCAAGGATCAATCCAAGTATTGAGCAAGGATTCCCTTGAACACATCTAGGGGCCCTAGACACATCTAGGGACTTATATCAACCGCCAAGGAACATATCCAAGGATCAATCCAAGCACTGAGAAAGGATGATCCCTTAGGAACCTACCATTTGGATGACATTTGCTTCATAGAAGGAAGTGAGAATATGCCTAAAGTTCCCAATGATGTATCTAATCAACTTTGGGTTTCCCCCAAATATAGTTTGCTAAAGACTAGTTCACACTTCTCATTAGCTAATTCAATACATCTTGATACCTTTTTATACAAGAAGGATGTTAAGGAAAGCGTTTTTTAGCTTAAGATTGTTTCGGTGGAAGCTCCAATTTTTTCAACCACATCATAACCCAAAAACTCACTCCCTTTGACCTAAGTTGTCCTCTAGTTTACGATGGTTATATTGAGTCTTGCAATAAAGAGAGGAGATGCTATAACCATTTTATTCTAATTGAGATAGATAGCCATACTACTTAGCTTCCATATTGTACCAAAGGAGAAAAATTGTATCGTTGCGTAAAGGAGGACCATTTGGAGGCTGAGAGATAGTGAGATTGCAATGAACCATTTGGAGGCCCAGACATCATGATATTGTAGTACACACAAGTTGAAATGACCATTTGAGGCAGAAATATGTGAGATTGCAGTGCACCCTTTGGAGTGTCATATCAAATCAGATTATGATTAGGGTTATATTCTATATTTTCCGGGAAGGGGTGGAGATCAAAAAATGTGTTGCAAAGAGAACATCATTTGCATTCATTTTTACTTTGACTGAATTGTTCATGTATAAACTCAAAGAAAAATAGTTTTAATCAATTTTGGAGAGCTGGGGATTATGATGTACAAAATGAACAAAAGTGATCTTTACCAGGCGGTGTGTATCATGTTCAAGTACATCCAAAATTCCTCCATTCTAATGTGACTTCCCACACATGGGAATTTGGAGATATTTCGAAGTTGCTTGATAATGTAGTTGAAGATTTTCAAAATGGTGCAACTTTTGTCATTGTGGAAAAAATTCAAAACCCTAGGGACAATAGTCCAAATCTTATTTTCCAAGATAATGGAGATGGAATGGATATTGATTTCATGAAGAAATGTATGATGTTGGGTGACTAAGTGAAAACTAATAGCACAACTATAGGACGATATGGAAGTGGATTCAATACAAGTACAATGAGATTAGGTGAAAATGTGATTGTTTTCAGTTGCTTTGCTCATGGAAACCCTTCTACACATATTATTGGTATCCTTTCTTACACATGTTTAAGGAGAAATATTCATAGGTGTTAAGGAATTCAGTTCTTTATGAGCATCAAATTGTATATTCCCATCAATAGAATCCAAAAAAACTCTAGAAAATAATTAGAAACATAAATTACATGAGGAGTGGATAGGATGTCTTCAACTTGAGATCTCTCTCCTCCATCGTGGCCTTTGTGGTGTTGAATAAACATTTCCATTAAGACAAAGGTGAGGAAAATTTTAAGTACCCCAAAATCCCAACAGTGTACATGGGTGGTTGGGTATGTTACAATTGGTATCAGAGCCAAGATTACAACACTAGAGGTTGTATGGGCTCAAGGGAAATGAATGACAATGCCTTTGGCGTTTAGAATTTGAAAAAGAATAAGAAAAAAACATGCTCAAAGCCTTTTTGCCTCAACGACCATTTCAAATTGGGTGTACTGCAATCTCATGATGTCTGGGCCTCCAAACGGTTCATTGCAATATCACTATCTCTCCACCTCCAAATGGTCCTTTCAATTTGGATGCACTACAATCTCATAATATCTAAGCCTCCAAATGGTCATAATGTTCATTTCAATAGGTTCCATTCCTCCAAATATCTTGTCACCATACTGAGAGCTTGACGTAGACCATGACCTAGACCACCACATAGAGATAGATATAGATTTATACGTTGACCTAGAGCTTGATGTAGACCATGACATAGACCCCCCTATATCCATCTAAGCCTAGTCATAATTTATACTGAATCCTTAACCCTATATTAACTCGAGCCATGACGACGATGGAATATATTAATTTTTCTTTCTATGGAAAGATAATAGAGGAAGGATTGATCTAAAGTGTTTCTCTCAAACAAGGATACTTCATGTTGAAAAATGACTAGCAAATTATAATTAAATGTAAAAATTGGTACCTCTTCAAAATATGTGATTTTGAGTTGGATCTAGAACTTTGTACCATGATTTCACCAAAATTTGTAACATGATTTCACTACATCCACACCTCCAAATGGTCATATGTCGATTTCATTGAATCCATCATTGTTTTGTGACTATTTCTCTGTCTCCCATTCACTCTCTCTATCATTGAGAGTGAATGGGTGACAAATAAATAGTGATTAGAAAATTATGGATTGAATGAAAGGGACATATGACCTTTTGGAGGTGTGTATGTAGTCAAATCATGGTAAAACATTTGAGAAGGTAGGAATTACTTATGATTATTATGATATTTTATTTTGATTAGGTGATGTAGATCTGTAATAAGGGGAGAGGGAGAGAAGGGGAGGGAGGGAGAGATCCAACAAGCGTCGTAATTTTAATTTTTAATGGAACCAATAACATGCACCTCATTTTTTCATATTTATTCTCTCCATTTCCATTGTTGTGTTGGCTAGGCCCCCTTTGTTTGGGGTTTGGGGGCTAGAGGGGGAGAGAGAGAGGGAGAGGGAGGAGATAAAGAGAGATATGGAGGTAGAGAAAGGTAAAG
>ML784692.1:164138-182881 GCA_009831015.1 Picea engelmannii | reverse complement strand
GGGGGGGGGAGAGAGAAAGGGAGAGAAGGATAGAATATGAGAGAGGCTAGAATGTCTGAGAGTGTGAGAGGGACAGAGATGAAGACAGAGAGATGTCCAGATAGAGAGAGATAATGTCAAAGTGTGAGAGGGAGAGAGATGGAGATAAAGTGGGGGGTAAAGAGAGAGAGAGAGAGTGAATAGGGGGGGAGAGAGAATAAAGTATGAGTGAAGAGAATAATATGTACATGCCTACGTGCCTCAATGTTATACCATATAACCTATAAATTGAGCATGAGAGGATGTGTAATTAGGACAAAATTTGGATGAAAATACATCTAATTTGATGGAAATGGATGATGACAACTATCTATTGGGGCTTGATAACATTCTATGTGAATTCTATAAGAATGTGGGTACCTAATAAGCATTAAGTTAAATTTTAGCCATGACTTTTGCTAACTCAAAATCAAAATAAAGGTGATTTAGCACACATGTAAGGACCTTTGTGACTTTGGAATAGGAGGAAAATGAATTCAAAAATGATTTAATTAGTAAATTATCAATTCATTCACATGCCCAATGTCATGACAAAAAACAAAATCTATGATTTTTTTAATAATGAATGCACTGCATCCTAAGGAGTCATATAGATTTTTCAAATAGTACCCTATCTCATGTAAATATGTTATTGAGCAATGTCTAGCTAATAAATTACATTCTATAAAATATGGAAACCTTCCCCATCTACAAATAATAGCACCAGGCCTATTGTTACTCAATGGAAAATGGTGGAACTACTCAAACTCAACATTGAATTAATGACATGTTCTTGGCTTGTTTGTTTTCTTAGGATTTGTTCTTGGCTTGTTTGAATGGTTGAAGTGTAAGTTTGAGGAAATTTTTAGGGAATAATTGCAATAGTTCTAAGATAAAAGGAACTAAAGGATCAAGATAGAGGGATGGTCAAGTGATGGAACCAACATTTAATTCGGTCATGGATTGTAGGAAACAATTGAGGAATCCCATAAATCACTAAGGGGAGTCATGTTAGGGTACCAATAAGTCAATACCTAGTTTTCATTGTGAAATTACATATGAAATATGCAAGGTAAAACTTAAGTAGGAGACATAAAGGAAGGGAAAGTCATAGAGGACTATTCTAAAAACCCTTCTAAGAGGCTAAAAATGCATGAAAATGATAGAAATAAACTACCAGTTTTGGTGGCATGTTCAGATCCATACATTCATGTTAGATTTATCCATTGGTTAACCATAAACCTACACTAAAAATCCATAATATCTAGAGGACATAATCAAAATATTATACATACCTAAATGGTGATTTTTCAATTTAGCAATCGAACATAACAATTCATAAAACATTAAACATAACTAGAATTGATGGCTATATAAACTATGCTGAAAGGAGCAATCACACCTGATCTGATGAACTGGTTGACAATACAGTTGGAATTGTTGACCCCACATGTTTCTCTTCAGTTGTATGACCCTCTGTTAGTATTGATCTTCCCTCAATCGACAAAGAAAGATCTTAAAGTACCTGCCAAAATCATTCAACCTCCATAAATATCTAAAAAATCAATCCAAGTCATATTTGTAGCGCATTATTTACTCTAAGATTCATTTTTATGAGAGTGTCAGAACATACCTGAATGAGATCCTCTTGGTTTCAAGAATAATTTATTGGATCCACGCTTTTAATATTTGATCAAACTGCCTCCCTTGATTTGATGTAGCAACAACGAAGTCAACATTGACTTTGTTGTTGCTCCATTGGATCGAGGGAGGTTTGCTCCAAGATTAAACGAATCCAATAAATTATTCTCTACTGAATATGGCCAACCATGTGAAGGTAGAAGCTCTTATGTCCCCTCCTCCCCCCCTCACATAACTCTCAATTCCCCAATACCCAACATATAAATCTATTGAAATATTTACAACAAAAACAAACCTATATACATACCAATATTCACAACTGTTTACAATGAAATAACATGTTTCCTTGATCCATTTGGAGTGAGCGGAACATGGTGCAAATAGATTTTATATTAAATAGTTATTAAAATATTCATGTACATCATCATTTAGTACTTTTAGCTGGCCTCTTCTTCTTCGCTCTATAGTTCCTAATCATTTCATCAATATCTACGTCTTCGTTCTCTGTGTGCTCTTCAAAATCTGATTGTGATTGCGTCCTCTCATGCAGAGCACACTTAGTCACAAGGTACTCATAGTGTAATGGAGACCGTCGTGATGATGCATCACCTACAAAATAAAAAAATACAAAATTTAAATGGCCAGTTTTTAAATATCATTGAACTAGTTTAGTAAGATTATAAAAAACGTCTGGAATGTCATTATTTACCTAGTGCACTAGTCCTCACTATTGGAATGATTTCCCCTGCATGATCCTCTTCAACTGTATGAGCCTCAAGTACAACATTCTCTTCCATTGAGACCACAAACTTTATAAGGACAATCATAAATGTATAAGTAAAAAAAAATAGAAGTACAAAATGTATAACTACGAAATTATTAAGTATATTAGTAATATACAACCATATTACTGTCATGTGCCAGCTCAGTCGTAGCACCATCGTGGGGTTACACCCCCATGGAAAATTGGGACTGGATGGGAGAACCATCTTCTGGTTGCAAACTGCTATCAACGCATAGCTCTCCAATACCAGTGCATTCATTGACAGTGTTGCTCCCCTGATTAAAACAAAGTTGTAAATATTAATAATATCCAACATGAATGTATTATATTAATAATAAAGGTTAATGTATATTGAATTTTATTTACCTTATCCTGCAAAGTGGTTCTTGGTATCTGCCCCAAGATTTTTCGGTGTTCAACTACAACTTTATAGCCGTACTTGTAACCAAGCTGGAGGTCTTCCTCTATGGTTTCCTTACCAAACTCGTCACCCTACATTGCATAAGAGTATGCATTTTTAATGTTATTTTCTTCAATTACCTAAAAGTTTTAATGCAATACAAATAAGATATTTAGGTACTTACAATTCGTGATTGCAACTTCAAGTAGTCGCTATGGCCTAGACTTTGATGGCCACATTTGGAAAGCCTTGATTTTGTTTCCTTTGATGTGTCAGTCAACCTATCATCAAAAGTTTCAAGTATGTTAATATATACCACAATTTTATTTACATCTAAAAAAATTTGAAGGTATTGAATTGAAATTGTAATTTACCTTCTAGGACCAGAGGGTGTTTTGCCTTCATCTGTCAATTTCTTCTCTTTTGCATCCTCAATGAGGGCCTTCCACTCCCTCTATGGAATCATCAGAGGATGCTCGTACCTATCGTTTTGTTTCAAGTGATTCCTTTATGTTTCTCGCGTATATTTTAAATATTGGCTAGCTACGATGGTGGCCAAGGTATTATTAAATGTGTCTACACCAAAAATGATTTCGATATAATCCATCGATTCTTTTTTGAGGTTGGAATTCTAGGAATTCCACCTCTCTTGTATGGTGGGCCCAAAAATCAGCAACACCTTATTCTCCAAGGACCTATAAAAATCATTATTCCCTACACGTAGAATGATTATATGATTATTAATTTAAAAATAAAAATTTAGATTTGTCTACATAGAGAACATGAAACAATCAAAAATTTTAAAATTACCTGGGACTTTAACTTGCTTTAATGGAAGCCCTTCCTTGTTGACCATAAATGTGCCCTTAAGGGTCCCTGTGCTGGTCACACATCTTGCTTTAGGAAAATAAACCATATAGTTTGTCAAATCATCATCCTCATCTTAGTCACCACCTCCAGAGCCTACCTGTGTGGCCTCTTTCTCGGTGTGCGTGTCGTGGCTTCCACCTAATGGTGTGGAAGGTGGATATATGAATAGCTGCGTCTTGGCAGCTATACAAGGGCTTGTGTCGGGACCCTATGGCATATGTGAAACACCACTACTACCGACACCATGCATGTCGGTGTCAGCAGGATCCAAAATTATCTATATAAGAAAGAATTTTTTTTTTCGTTTAGATAATGTAAAAGTTAAAAATCAATATGTAATAATTGATATTATAAAATAAAATTAAAACCACTTGAAATTATGGTTATTAACTTATATGTCTTAAGCCTTGTCATAACTTCTTTGATCCTTTCTTCGACCTCAGGAGTTTGATCTAGAATATCTAACAAGTGAGCTAGTTCCTTGTTTTCTTTATTGATCTTTTTTCTAATTAAAACCATAGAGTCGAGGGATTCATACAAATCCCTTTCGCCGAGAAAAGCATCATCAACATCATGTCCCGCCGACTACATATTCGAAAAATAAATGATAATTCAGTTATGTAAACAAATAAAATAATTGATCGCCACAGAAATAAAATGCATATTAAATGCAATTTGGAAATTGTTATTCGTTTACTTGTTCTGAGGCTGCTTTTGATTTACCACGATCAACCTGCCACATTACAGTAAAATTAGAACCGTGATCATTATCACGAGAAATTCATTCAAATGTATGAGAAATTCAAATGTTGATAACAAAAATAGGGCACACTGAGTACTAAACATACATAAGCTCTCCAAATGTATTAACACCGTAAAGAACATAATGAAAATCATAAAATATGAGAGTAATTGGTTACAGGTTGTGTAAATTAGTAAACATAACACCCCCATAATAGCGACATATTTATCTATTCGATTCAAATTGTAATCAATCAATAACTCTTCCCCTGCAGCTATTGATTTTATTGCACATACGAATACACGGTTTGCTTCACACCCCTCAAATACGCAATTGGGTCGCTTATTTGTGGTCGCGGGTCGTGTACTATTTATAAAACCCTAAATATTCCCCATTTCTTTTGGCCTTGCATCAATATAGATAGTTGCTCCTTTATTTTGATCATTGTCTTTTAGCTGTATATAATTTGCAACCAAGCCATATCTTCGCATAATTTTTGTATATTTGACCATTCGTATCCAATGTTTGTAGATATAACAGGGTTCGACATACTCCATCAATTCATTTAATCCGTCATAACAGACCTTTGTGCCATCCATGGAAAATATCCCCAAACCATGTAATGATGATGGATCAATCTAGTATATCCTTTCGTTTATAGAAAAAACAGTGTTTATTTCAGGAAGATCCTTGGGTACCCATCGTTTCACTATATGTTTGTACCTCAAGGGCACCTCGATGTCGTCTATTATCTCATGATCATAAGAACATGATCCCCCCTTTCACAATAATTTTTTTTGTGTGTCTATGGAATTTTATTTTGATCTTCTCACCTCTAGTTGATCTCCCCCTGTTAGACCTACTAGATATCTCACTTTCCTCTATTATACCTGAACTTCTTTCACTCAATGAATATAGATCTGCCAAAAACCTGTTTTCTTGTACTTCCTTTAACACCATTAATGAAAAAAACAATCAGTCAATCAAGATGTAACACTAGTTCATTACTAGTATCCAGTTGGTATCACAGTAAGTTCATAATGATTACCACAATGTTACTCTTTCACAATTGTATTATGATCTATTACTATTGGTATACTATTTGGGCATTATAGGGGCATGTTTGGAGTCAAATGACATCAATACCAAGAAAGACAAAGGATTTTGAGATATTTTTAGTTTCTTACAAATTCATGTTCTATGACTCTCCCTGTGTAGTTTTTTCCATATTTTTGATCTTTGGACTTGAAATTGTTAGAGTGGGATAAGGGGCACTCAAATCATCTATTTTTTCCAGTGAAAAATTGACCCAAACTCGATAGGAACTATGCAAAAAATTAGGATTCCACTTCTATGTTGGTAACTTTTCTCATGTAACTTTACCCTAAGAGTTTTTGGACAATTGAAATACAACCCAAATCATGGTATTTCTGAAAAAAATGAACAAGAAAGGTGGAACTTTAACTCACCAAAAATAATACCCTCATCGAAATATGAATATTATTTCAAATACATGAATATGCCAATACTAGACTACAATGGCTATGTTGAACACTTAAGTGGACCCTAATAACACTGATAATACCAATGGAGGTCACGAATAGGGAAGAGGGAATCGAGGTGGCTAAGGTGGAGGAAAAATCAAACCAATTCGATGCTAAAATTGAGATTAGTTGGGATACATTTTGAGAAAGCGCTCCCATGTGATGATGTTAAAAGTAGCCATCAAAGGCATTGACGATGGTGAGGTGATATTATCAATATTTGGAAAAGGAACCATTGAAGGCACTAATATTAATTGTAAGGTGACATTAGTGATGGCATGTGCCATTGATTCTAACTGAAAGGCATCGTTGAAGGCATGAGGTGAATATGTTAGCATGGGGATGGAAAATGAACCATCATTTTCTTATGGATATGGTGAACCATACATTCATGTTAGATTTTATCCATTGGTGAACCATAAACCTACACTGACATATCCATAATATCTAGAGGACATAATCAAAAGATTATACATACCTAAATGGTGATTTTTCAATTTAGCAATCGAACATGCAACAAACAAATTGAGGTGGCACTCAACATGATACAATGCATGATTGTGTTTCATAATGTTTTTGGATTCAAGAGCTTAGGTAGATATCGACCCTTATGTTCCTCAGTGTTGCATGGATCCTTCCCCAACACCAATACTTGAATTAAACATGTGTTTTATGATATTTACGGTCCAATAATAGAATGGGTGGAGTGAGATTATTATGTTGTATAGTTGTGCAACACTTCCCACTGACTTGAACTCATACCAAAATCGAATTCTATAATGTTTTAGGTCCAAGAAAAAACCATGTAGAATTGAAGGGATGAGACATGGAATACAAATGGGATGAAATATGATTAAAAATACTAGATTTCCATGCATGGTGTTCATTCAATATGAGACAAGGATGGCACATATGCATAGTGGGTGAAGATAAAACATTGACGTGAATGGTAAATAGAGACTATAGGTGCATATGACAATCACATAAAGTGTCATACTGCCACACTAACAATATTAGGGTTGACTAAAAAAACTTATTTGAAATAGACACTTCAAGGGTTTCCATTTTTATCCTCACCGTGTCTCAAACCATTATACATTGCATGATTAAGGCCCTACATCTAATCTCATTGAGTATTTCCACCTTGTACTCTTTACTATATCTATTCTCTTCAATCTGCTTCATATTTTTGAAGTTACACATTTGGATCAAGGCACACCCTCTCTTACTTGGTATATGATTCAAGGGAACCATAACTTCTTGGAGCCATATTTCCTCAACCATAGCTAAAAAATGGGAATTTTGAAGTGTGTTATAAAAATTGAAGCTAGATCTACAATATGAAGGGATGTTGAACCTATTTTAGCAAATTTTCAAGGCCAAAAGTCACTCAAAAAAGATGAAAATTGTAAAACTTAGTTTTCCCCCCAAAATGATAAATTTAGGTGTTAACACATAAGATTGTATGGGTCAAACAAATTCACCTTAGTTTTGTTCTTTGAGTTATAATGTTAGAACAAATGTTGAAATATCCAAAATTTGTGTCCCTCGCCAATTTTTTTTGCGAATTGCGCTAGCTTTAAATCCTTGTGTCGCCTAGCGTAAGATTTTTAGTCGCAATAAACCTCTAAACCTTTCGCAAGTTTTGTCAAGCTTCTCTACCATTAAAATATCAAAACATTGCATCGGAATTTGTCAAAAGTTTCAAAAAGGTTTTTGTTAATAATATACCAAGGAACAAAAAACTCCTTCAGTTTATGCATAGGTGTTATGATTTGAGATAAATTCCAACAATACAATAGGAGGGTTCCTGCACTTTTGGACAACTTGACTTCAAGTCAATTTTTCAGGGGTTTTGAGAAAGTGTTTGTAGTTCTTGATGACTCTATTGTGTAGAAGACATCATATTATTTCCAACCATAATACTTGCAACCCAAACGCCTCTGGGAAGGCCTCCAAACACCCTCTCAAAGACCACGTTGCGTTTCTGCTGAGAGTACGCTGCGCTTCTACAATTTTTTAGTGACTAACTTCAAACTTGTATTATGAAAAAATGAGAAAGTAGTTTTGAAAACTGGAGGAGGTTTTTATTAATAACATACCAAATAACAAAAACCTCTCTTAGGTTTTCAAAACGTTTTATGGTTAGATATATATTTCTCTTCCTTTGATCCCTATTTTTGCAGAAAAGTTTGAGAATTTTGTTCAAATTTTGGTATTTTGGCAATATTATGATGCACAGAAACGCAACGACCTCACGCTATGAATTTTCTCAAAGGCTCCAATGGAGGTCATCCTTGCATGGATGAATGAATTTTGATGTGTACATCCTAGATATGACTTTGGTTTTTCATGACAGTTCCTAATTTTGGAGGAAAACTCAGAAAACAACCCGAATTTCATGTTTTTGCCACTATTTTTCAACCCACGCTACACTTATGGAGTAACCTTGGGGAAATGAAGTTTTGAGTGTCTTACAGGTGTTATTTTGCAAGTTTCAAGGTTCAGTTGGTTAGAGTACATCCAAGTCTACCTTATCAAACCTTTAGATCAACACAAATGTGCATAAAAGCTATCTCAAAAGATCCTCCAAGTGCACGCTACGGTTTTGTCAAAATGCTCTATGGAATGTGCTGTGAAAACTCTATTCTAAGATTGTTGAACTGGTATTTTTGACTATTTGACTTCCAGGAGGATTTCCGGGTGAACCAAGATGAATTTTCAAAATACAAAGGAGGTTATTGTGAGTTGAAGTATCTCTGACATGTTTAGATCACAATTTTTTTTTCCAAATTCATTTATTAAGCCTATTGTCTGATATGAAGTTGATAAGGCCACTTTTGCTAAAGGATATAGTTGGAATGTGTACAGTAGATGAATTTGATTGTCCTTATGGTCAAATCCCTGTGAATTTACAACTTATATTTCAAGATTAAATATGAATTCTTTGCATGTTACCAAGCTCACCTGATTACAGTCTAGGGTGACTCTTGGAGTGATAACACTAGGATATGTTAAATATTTTTCAAAATTGACATTGATTGGCTTCAAAACTATCATTTCCATCCTCAAATTGTTGATCCAATCTATGATATCTTGGAAAGGTAGCGGGAGGGGGGAATCAATATATGAATTGGTAGATAATGATTCTCTTGAATAGATCCTTGTCATTCATACTTAAAATTATGATTGGATCATATAAGAAATGATAGGAGCCTTCCAAGAGAGTCTCCAACAAAATTTTTAAGACAAGACAAAACCTAAGCATACTGATTTTAATTTTTTTTGTCTTAGGGAAATCATGTAAGAAGAAACAAAAGGAAAGGTCAATCAATCCCAATTTTTAGGGTCATGACACCAATAAAAAACATGGAAAACATTGAACCATAGGGAATTTGTAAGAAAGGGAAAACTTGAATGTCTTTACTTACAAAAATGAAGGGGAAAGATTATATGATTCCAACCTTCTTTGTTAAAGAAAACTCATTATATTGTGTACTCGGAACAAATTAAGGATCCCTGTCATACCTTTACTTTTCCAACCATTTTTATTTTTTGTGATGATGACTTAGAAGCAACCTCAACATCTTGATTCTCCCTTTCCTTAATATATCATCGAAGTGGACACACCATAATTTCTTCCTTCACCTTTAGAATCAACACCTCCTTGTTGAGTTTGCATAGGATGCCTATTTTCCCCTTCATTTTTGGGTTAATAAAATGGTTGCACTTCATCAACAAGATGGCACTAGGTTAGAAAAAAACAAGGCAACATGTGACATATGTTTTGAGGATTCTAAGGTGAGACTACAAGTGGGGTTGGTGAAAGGAAACTATAAAAAAAGGTGGCAAACATTAAGGGATGTGATTCCTCAACCCAAGGAGAAGAAACGGTAGAAATGTAAAGGTGGCCTATACATGTCAAAAGGGAGCGAGAAATTGAAAGTAAAGTACATTGTTAAGTAACAAATATGAGAATTGTTATTGATTCGTAACCCATCGATGGCTACAAAATTATAAAGGCTAAGGCATGGGTGCAAGTTATTGACATTGAGATAAGTGATGTTATTGTTGTTGTCCATTACTGTTAAGGGTTTTTTAGAGTCTCTTGATCATGTTGGTGATAGTATCTATGTATTTTCTTGTCTTGTATATTATATTGTTGAGTTGTGACTATTATGCTCAACTTTGTTGGAGCCATGTATCTAGTTTTGTTGTAGTTTAATGGATGGGTACTCGTATTTAAAATTGATATTCTATGTATATTTCACATGGATGATGTTTATTTGTTATTAGATATATATTATATGGTGAAGAATAACCCTTCCTGGGTTTTAATTAGTCATGTCCTTAAAAGATAGGATAATTGAAGGTTGGAATAATGTAATGTTTGTTGAAGTAGTTTCAATGGCACACTATGTTATATTACATGTCCTCGCATTATCCTAAGGTTTTGGCAAGGTGTCTCAGGTGAGACCTGTTGGCCCTTGACCAAGTTTTGAAGATCCTTGGTCATATTTGACCTACTTTTTGGACTTCGACATGCTATCGAAGGAGGAGTGCAAGTCGAAGTGGAGATCATGGGATCTTGCCCCCTTTTTAGGGATTTTTGGGTTTTGGTCTTATGTAACAAGTATGGGGATGTCAGCCCATGGGTTTACTCATGTTTAGGCCCAATTTTGTAATGTATAAATAGAAAGCTAGGAGATGTAGGAAGTAGTGCGATCTAGTTCGATCTATGTGATCGAAGAGGGGGTGCTGTTGTGCTAAGTGCAAGCAAAGTCAGTCAGTTGTAAGTTGTGCTAAGTGCAAGTGGTAATTGTAAGTGCTTTGTGAATACTGTGTGTGACTTGCAGAGCTAAGTGCAAGTGATTTTAAGAGACTGTGGGAGGCTTTGTGTTGTAATACAGGGAAGGAGGATCTAGCGAGGTGCACAGATCTTCTGTCCTCTGCAGAGTAATATCTCAAGGCTCTATGCATGTAGAAGATTGACAAAAGATAATAAAGAAGAGAAGAGTTGGTGGACGTAGCTCCAGGGTGGGGGTGAACCACGTATATCCTGCATTGTGGTTTCTTTGTGCTTTATGGTTGCTCTCTTATCTATGTGATTGAATACTTAGTGTTTTAATATATGCTTAGAAGGATCTAATATGATAGCTTAGTGCTGAATGATGTGAATGAATGCCAGATCTTATCTATGTTGGTATGATTAGTGCTTGGATCTATGGAGTTTATATGAATACTACGTTGATATGTTATTAGGGTTTATATGCGCTGATTTGTTTTATCTGTGAAGTAATTGTTGGTTGAATACTGATGAACTATAACTACTAAGTGCTCTGTCAAGGTGTTATAATCACATATCTGTGTCCCAACTAAGGTTGTAGACACTGGAGTTCTGCAACCATCCCTTCCTCTACCTCGGGTGAGACTTCATCTGCTTTGCAGGTGTTGCCGAAAGCGCTGGTAGTTAGAGTTTTGTTGGTGCGCTGTTGTAAGCGTTGAACCTTGGGTCTGCCCCTGTGCCAACAAATGGTTCCGTTGCTGGGACTGAAACTGTGATTGCTGGGAACTGAGAAAAAGAGAAAGATCTATGAATAGATCTATTTCCCTAGTGCACAGTATTCTACTTGACTTTTGAAGCTCCATGCTAAGAAGAGAAGTCCGATCTTAAGAAAATAGGTAAGATCCTGAAGCTTTGTGCTCCGATAAAGGTAAGAACAATGAAAAGTTTTGATTAAAAAGGAAAGATAAGTGGAAATTTTTGTTTCAAAAGTATGGATCTAGGTATGTTTGATAAATTTTGTCCTAGCTTGAAAAGTAGGGCACAACTAGATGAAAGAAGGTTTGATATGAATAGATCTAATAAAAATAGTGAAAGATATGTTATTCCTATGCATAGAAAGAATGTTTGGACTAACAAATGGATGCAGGACCCTAGAAAGATTATTTTTTAGGTTAGCTACTATGATTCTAGTGTGCATTACAGGAAATACTCAGGATCATTTAGAAGGTCGGGTCATATTGCTAAGGATTTCCCTGATAAAAGACATAGTTGTCTTTGTTGTAAAGATATGGACCATGAAGTTTTGGATTTCCCTAGAATGATTGCCAAGCTTGAAAGAAATAATTTGAGACAAGAAAACCATGAGGGAGGTCACGGAACTGAGACTATTGTAGAACTCCATAAAGAATCAAAGACTACATTATTTCAAATGAAAGAAACCCTGAATGATCACATGAATGTTAACTTATCAAAGATTTTCAAAGAAAAGGAGTGCATAGAAACAATAATAGGAGACTTCGACATTGACTGCGTTATGGATGAATAAGAAAAGGTAAATATCATGACAAAAAGAACTTGGGAAATATTAGGAAATCCTGCTATGATTCTTTCATTGGGAGGAATAGGATTATTTAGAGGAAAGATGATAACCTTATGTGGAAGACTCACCCAGATGTCTATGAGTGCTCATGGAACTTCGACAGAGGAAGATTTTGAGATTGTTAAATTTATTGAGAACAACGCCCCATTTTCTATGTTACTAGGAAATATTTGGATTGAGAAGGATCAATAAATAAGAAAAGAAGAGGAAGTCTTACAGTAGAAGAAGAAAGAATTAAAAGAATTCACGACAAGGAAGATAACACACTTGATTGAAGAACATGAGAAAAAATCGAAGATGTTCAGAGCCAGAAACTTCGATATCAACATTGAAAGAACACAAGAAGACTCACAGAAGACTAAAGAACCTACCCCAAATAGAGAGGACGTATTACTCTCCGACCCTATGAAAGAATATCAACAATGCGAAGTTACTATACCAAAAGGAGATAAGAATCAGAATGGAAAGAGGAATACTGAGATGAAGATCACTGGGAAGAAAGCTAGAAAGCTCAGTAAGAAGAGAGAAAAAATATAAAAGTTATAGAAGGTTCCAGAAGGGACTTTGCAGAGGGAAGGTTTACAAAATTGGAACTTCGCCAAGATATCAAAACAACGCCACATGGCACTTCGCCACGACGAAGCGATATGACCGTTGGAAGCATTACAACCATTAGACCGACGCCTCGAACGATTAGAACAACAGTTATGGCCAGAAATATCTCCAGCAGACTGTTGGGACTGCATTGTAACGAACAAAACCGCATTGATGAGACCTCTCATCCGTTGGAGAGATGCGATACACCGTTGCCTACTTAGTGTGTCGACTGTTGCACCGATTTTTTTTTTACGAATTGTATCCAAGCCAACTCATTGCTACCGTGCTATGTTTGTTGAGATCGACACATGTTCTATTGCATTGCGCACTCACTCATCCTCCCGAGTTATCCGATCTAAGCATGCATTTTGGATGAGCTTAGCACTGTATATAAAGCCATCGAAGAAGTTCTCATTGACCTCATGGCCGAGAAAGTAATGTCTGCAGGTATTCAAGCGTCATCGACGAGAGAAGTGAAAGCCTCTCCGTCGACTGCTCGCGGATCCAGACCATATTGACCGGCAAAATAAAAAAGAACCAAGAACAAAGATGACCTAGCAAATGCGAAGTTAATCCCGACCATCTTACCTGACTACATCCCACCTCTGGACAACGCAGTGAGTCATGAAATTGTCCCAAGGGACTTTGATTACACCATAGTTACTGCATACCTCCCAAAGGGGATACGTGCAGTTAGAACACATCAAGATAAGATCGCGACATTGAAGTTCAACGAATTCAACCTAGGATATCGTAAGAACCATAGTATGCTCTCTCCTTATAAATACTTGATCAGGATGAAGGGGAAGAACTCGAAAATAATCCCCCAGCCATGGACTATGAACCTCGTGCAGTCCACCCTTTTTAATGTAATGAATATCCCACATTTTGGAAGGCACCAGGAGGTTAACGCATGCATTAATCTCCTGCTCTCATGTTACCATGGAAACTAATTATGGATAAACCAATGCATCACAGTTGATCCAATGCTGAACCATAGGATCACCGAATTGAGCATGTAGGGACCCGACCTGCAGGACTTCTACCTAGGAAAGGCTACAGATCGCACATTAGCATAGAGAATTAAAGACACATATGACGATCTAGAAAAAGGAATGCGAGGCTACAAGGTAGCTTCCATCCAGAATGGCACAGTACGCTTGGTCTGCCAGCTAATCAAAGAAAATCTTGTGAGAAAGAAAAAACCTACAGAGGTCACATGATTCGTTGTTGACCTCACCTAGAAATGTGTAGAAGGACTCCAGATGAAATAGGCGAAGTACTTGGTCAACCAACTGGAATTAGACTGCCATGAAGCTCGGGATCAGGGCTACGAGTTCCACTTTAGCTGGCTCTTGATATTCATCGCATTTACTGCTTGGGAGATGCTGGAAGGTACGACCTTCCAAGACATTGAGTCGTTCGAGCCGCTCGCTGTGAAGTTCACCGCTCTGGTACTCGAGCGATATGGGAAAAAAGTGGCAGTCGAACATGGTCATTCATATGTAATATCTCCAGCTGAAGAGGGCTACCGATGCAGATCCTTGCATGATGCCGAACACCCTGCACTGGTTTCAACCCCTCATAGTTCTGCACAGATCGACACTTCATCTATATCACTACGTGAGCAGCATGAGATGTATGAAATAATCAAGGTTGAACTCAGAGGGGTACAACATGCCCTTCAGTCCAGTCGCGTAGTGTCCACTGCACCCTTGCCTTCAGAAGAACAAGATTTGGGAGATGATCCCGCCCAACTCCACAGACTAGCTGATGCGACTGAAGCTCGCCTTTGCATGCACAAGAAGAAACAGAATAGGCCACAGAGGCTTTAAAGAAAGTGCAAGAAGTAGTCATAGAGTAATGTCGAGTTTCACATCAGGAGAAGGTTTCTCTCCAAACAAATTTTGAAGAGGAAAAAGAACAGAAAGAGAAATTGCTCACATAGCATATCAGATTCAAAGAAGCAGTCAACAGAGCACTTTGCTTTGTGAGGGGCTTAGAGCCAAAAGCAGATTACTGCATGGAGCATCAAGTAGCGTAGCTCACAGATGCTATCTAGCAACTACAACAAAGAATCACAGACTTAGAGCTTAGAACAGTTCCCAACACTCCGCCAAATGTACAAGATCAGAGAGAAGTAACTACTCGAAACACAATTGAAATAATCAAGGCCCTCACCATGGAATGTAAACAACTAAGTGATCACAGTGCCTAGACTTATGAGTGACTCACCGAGGATTTTGAATTGAAGGCACTGGAGTCACAACTCCAGGAGGTGAAGCAACAAGCATAAACGATACAGGCGCAGTTGAAGCCCCTGTCAACCATCGAGAGGATGAAGCGATCCCAAGAATAGTGCACTGTTCAACAGGAGGTCCACATCATTCAGAGTAAATTCATGGAAGTGACTTAGAGACTCCAACCAACTCAGGATGAGGCTTGCCAACTATTCGCAGAGATTGAAGGCCGAGGAGCATGTTAGGACCACACAATGTACCTTTTTGCCCATACTTTTTGCCACTATTACACTCTTGATCACCCACATTTAAACTCATATTATCACTTTATCTTATCATTCCAAAGGTATACAACGTCCCTTCTCATTACTATACGTTTAATCTGTTTTTCATAATATTTTACATCACTCTCGTACTTAACCATTGATTAGAAATGTATAAGTGCTGAAACAGTTCAAACTGCAGATTAGCATTTGAGGTCTGTTGCTGAAATAACAATTCACAGAAGCTGTTACACAGTCCATGGTCGACGATGCTGAAACAAAAAAGCTGTTACACAGTCCATGGTCGACGATGCTGAAACACACAAGATGTTACACAGTCCATGGTCGACGATGCTGAAACACAGAAGCTGTTACACAGTTCATGATCTACGATGCTGAGGAAGCTGTTACACAGTTCATGGTCACGATGCTGAAACACAGAGGAAGTTGTTACACAGTCCAGGACCGACGATGCTGAAACACAAAGGAAGCCATTACAAAGTCCGCGGTCAACAACAACTCATAAATATTGACTAAGAGTTGCACCGTGAGCCAAGCACCAACCATCACTGCTACATGAGAAATGTTGAAACAATCAAGAGCGCAAATCCCGTGGCTGAAACAACCCGCGATTTGCGGTGCTGAAACAACATGCAGCAACAACAAGAAACTGTCACTCCAGCCGTAACAACAACACCTCATTCAACACTCATAATAGCATTCTGTTGCGAGAGACTAGGATGTCCTGTTCCGGTTTAGAAAGTCGATATGACTAAGAATAGGACTCAGATATACACTTGTAATTTTTGGATCAATTGTATCGAAGGGATTCCCTCCTTAAATAAGAGGAAATCATCATTCGAGGGGGATCCAGTTTTTTGTACTAAGAAAGTTTCAGAGAGAAGGACGTACTTCATTTTTAGATTGTAATATGATACATTGATAGATGAATACAAGACTGTTTTGAGCATCCTTCTCTAGTGTTTTCGTCTCAGGGTAATCTTGTGAGAAGGGAGGGCCCACCTTATTCACAAGATTCACCCATTAGTTTTATAGTGTGTTAGTGTGATCTCTGTTTATGCCTTGATTAATTTTTTCTTTGCTGAAACACTACTGAACTCTGTCTTGTTAAGATTTTTTTTTTATTGAATGTTACATTGTTTTCATGAAGTTCATGCTTGGTTAATTGTTAATCATTTTAATTAGCAATCTTGTGTGATGTATTTATGAAGTGTGCTAATCAGAGACTGGTACTAAAGGTTCCTGCTTAAAGGAAGGAATTAAAGGGTCTTGTTCTCTGTTAGAAGTAGTCATCTTTCAATTATTTTCATGAGTGTGCTAATCAGAGACTGGTACTAAAGGTTCCTTCTTAAAGGAAGGAATTAAAGGGTCCTGTTCTTTGTTAGAAGTAGTCAGCTTTCAATTATTTTCATGAGTGTGCTAATCAGAGACTGGTAGTAAAGGTTCCTTCTTAAGGGAAGGAATTAAAGGGTCTGGTTCTCTGTTAGAAGTACTCATCTTTCAATTATTTTCATGAGTGTGCTAATCAAAGACTGGTGCTAAAGGTTCCTGCTTAAAGGAAGGAATTAAGGGTCCTGTTCTCTGTTAGAAGTAGTCATCTTTCAATTATTTTCATGAGTGTGCTAATCAGAGACTGATGCTAAAGGTTCCTGCTTAAAGGAAGGAATTAAGGGTCCTGTTCTCTATTAGAATAGTTAAGCCTTCAATACATTAGTGAGTTCATGAAAGTGTGTTCATCAAAAACAAAGTGCTGAAGTTCCTGCTTGGGAATAGGGTCCTGTTCTCTGGTCACAGAATAGTTTTTCTTTCCTGTTGCAGTTGTTATTTCAATGTAATCCAATATTATTAGATTAATCATCTCTTTAAGCTCTGCAATAAGTAGTTTTCTTTTCTGTAATTCAAGCTAGGACTTCAGTTCATTCAAGGCAAGTGTGATTAATATAGTTTCCTTTACTACAACTCTAGGTTGCTTTTGGAATTGAGAATATATAGTGCGTGGTTACCTTTGAAATAAACAGACTTCCTTGGGTTGACAATTTATGTAGCACTTGATTGTTTAAATTAATTAAGAAATTATAGTGACCAACATTTTGGCGCCGTTGCCGGGGAAGGTAATTATAGATTTCAGAAGCACTTATGATTTTTCAGATACAAAGATTGCATGAAAGGACATGGAGACCCCAAAGACACTGACCCTATAGGTGGCAAGGGAAAAGGAAAAGGAGGAAGAAAGACTTACATTGATGATATTATATCAAAGTCTGAATCTACTTCTCAACGACCAAACCTTCGGAAACAAAAGTCCCAGCCTACATTTCAAGCAAACTTTGAAATAGGGAAAGAAGTTTGGAGTCCTGAGACAGTCCAGAAGCCATCAGGAAACATTGAGGACAGAGCAAGCGCATCAGGGGAGCAGGCAGAAGAAAACATGGATGAGTACAATGAAGAATTGCATCACGAAGAATAGGCAGGTCCCGAAGGAGAGGTAAATGATGAAAACTCTTTCTCTACATTAGGATTTCCTATTGGAAATCTTCCTAGAAGAGTAGTCCCCATGAAAAACATTCCACTCTCAACACTACCTAATTTTCATGGTTTGTCTTCAGAAGATCCTGATGAATTTCTTTTTGAGTTTGATATATTATGCAGAAGTTATGATTACGTTTCTAATGCTAAAAAATTAAAGCTATTTCCAGCAACACTAAAAGGGAATGCACTAAGATGGTTTATGAGTCTTGGAGGCCATGTAATCAAAACATGGGACCAAATGAAACAGAAATTCCTGAACAAATACCAGGACTACTGCCGAACAAGAGAAAAGAGGGAGGAGCTATTTAAGATGATGCAGAAAGAGGATGAAAATCTAGAGGACTTTGTAGAAAGGCTACGATACAATCTACAAATATCCAATCACCCCAATGTAAGTAAAGACATTCTTAAAACTATATTATTAAAAGGAGTAAGGGATGACTGTCTAGATATGCTGAACATGCTTGGAAAAGGAGACATATCTAAGGAATCATACGATGAAATTGTTAATTTATGCAAAAGATGTTCAAGAGGAGCTTCAAGAAATAGATCAAACAACAGGGAAACCACATTTTCAAGAGTCCAAAAATCATCCAGTGGGGGAGCAACAAGAGCCGAGATAGGTAATTTACTTGAAGGTTTTAAAACTGAAATGTTAAGCTCTTTTGCCTCACAAATTGACACCCTGCAGATTCAAAAGAAGCAAGC
>ML784692.1:145362-160195 GCA_009831015.1 Picea engelmannii | reverse complement strand
GCAGGGAAGTTACCACCACACCTATCCCACCGAGAGAAAAGAAGTATCATTCATCAAAGTGCTCGGTATAGTTGGATAAGTGGGTGTCTTTTCCATACAGGAGCTGATCAAGAAATACGAAGGTGTATTAGAGAAGATGAGGTTTATGATCTACTAAAAGCTTGTCATGATGCCCCTTGTGGAGGGAATTTTGCTGATAAGAGAACAACACATAAAATTCTCAGGTTGGGTTCTATTGGCCCTCACTCTTCAAAGATGCAAAGAAATATGTTCGGGCCTGTGATAATTGCCAAAGAATAGGCCAACCTAATCATAGAGATGAAATGCCATTAAACCCCCAGATAGTACTTGAACCATTTGAAAGATGGGCCTTAGAATTTGTAGGACCCATCAACCCTCCATACAATCAAAACGTTTACATAGTGGTATGTACATACTACATGACTAAATGGGTGGAAGCCAAAGCACTTCACAGAGCGACCGAAGAAGCAGTTATAAATTTCTTATTTAAAGACATCTTCATCAGATTTGGAGTGCCAAGAGAATTAGTTACAGATGGAGGACCTCCTTTCACTTCTCATGGTTTCAAAGACACCCTTCAAGAATATCATATCCAACAAATATCACCCCCAAACCAATGGAAATGTGGAAATAACAAACAAAGTAATAATAGCCATTCTCACAGAAACAATGAAGGAAAATAGAAAGGACTGGTCCTACAGGCTCCCCGAAGCATTATGGGCCTACATAACTACCTGGAGAAATACTACAGGATTCTCTCCCTATGAATTAGTCTATGGAAAGAGTGTTTTCTTTCCTATAGAATTTGAAATAAAAACCTTAAGGACTGCTTTAGCTGTCAACCTTGATTTGACCGATGCACAAACAACCAGGTTGCAGCAGCTTAATGAATTGGAGGAGAAAATACTAGATGCCATTCGACAGACAACCATAATTCAACAGCAAAGATCAAAATGGCATGATAAAATTATCAAGAACAAGCAGTTCCAAAAAGGTAATTGGGCCCTACTGTATGACTCTCGGTTCAAAGAATTTCAAGGGAAACTACGTACAAGATGGCTTGGACCTTACGAAGTAGACACTGTTTTCCCCAATGGAACAGTAAAGCTCCTTACAATTGATGACTCCAAAACACCGTTACTTGTAAATGGTCATCGACTCCGTCTGTACCAACGCCCTATTTCTAAAGAAGATTTTAAGGCCACATGTGTGGCAGACTCCCAGTATCTCTTTTTAGAGGGGACTTCTACCCCTCATTGCAATTAATTATTTTAAGTTAATTTCTTTATTATTAGATTAGATTTTATTTACTAATAATCCCTGTCAAGAAATACCATGTTACAATAATTTTTTGCAGATTCTCAATCAAAGCACAGAACACTAAGAAAGGATGATCCTACTTGACAAAGAGACAAGATTTCCCGATGCTGAAACACCACTGTTCAACACTTTTAACTTTCCTCCGATGCTGAAACACCACTGTTCAACACTTTTGACTTTCTTCTGTTGCTGAAACACCACTGTCATCAATTCGTTCCCTTTTCTTCATTACCGAAACACCACTATCAGAAACCCCACACCTTTCTCCCCCATCACTGTTCAACAACCTTTTACCACTTTCCCCCATTTCCCCATAGACGAAACAACATCGTCCAACAATTGTTTCGCCCCGTTTCTCCTGTTGCTGAAACACCATTTTTTTCAGCAGTTCTTCACATTTCCTCATCGACGAAACAACACCGTCCAACAATTGTTTCGCCTCGTTTATCCTGTTGCTGAAACACCATTCTTCAACAGTTTTTCACATTTCCTCATCGACGAAACAACACCGTCCAACAATTGTTTCGCCCTGTTTCCTATGTTGCTGAAACACCAACTTTTCAACATTATCTGTCAGCAAGCTTTTGTGCTCTCATACTATAGTTCATCCTTCTAGTCAACAAATCCTTGATACAATTCATATAAAAAATCAAAATTCTCCGCCACAACCACTGCAGAACTATCGTGGACAAGCATTATATTTTGTTTGCAGCACGAATCAGAAGGTAAGGCGAGGTATGTAAATTTTATGTAATTCAGTTAAGCTATAGTTAATGAGAAGATTCCAAATCATTATGACCACTCGAGTGCAATCATTATTAGCCACACTTGATGGGAGGGGAGGACATATCAAACCTTTTATACCATCATTTCACACGAATTCACCATTGCCATTCCTATTTTACCATCCTTTCGCGTGCTGTACCACCATTTGCATACCTTCACTCAGAAAACTCAGTCTGCGCAGAAGCTGTTACTCAAACTCTTTGACGATGTACTTTACCGAGCTCGTAGCTATGGGAGGCTCTGTTATACAGAATGAACCGGCCACGACAACCCTGTTAGAACATTATCCAGTAGCTTATCAAATCTTTCAGCAGGCAGGATGGCTCAACTATTTTAAGAGACTCCAGGGGTATGATGAACAACAGGTTTTGCAATTCGCTCAAAACCTTCAGGAAGACCATTCTATTGTTCAAGGGGTCCGAATTTCAGTAATAGAATAGGATATAGCATAGGTCTCAGGCCTCCCTACCGATGACATTCGCATGTTCAACCGTAAACATATCATTCGGAATGCCCAGCAGAACTTCTTCTTGCCAGAAGAACAAATTGAATTTAAAGTCCGGGGTGTTCAACTTAGCTCGTTGCCGCCCCCATGGATGGAAGTTGCAAGATTTTTCAAACATTACCTTACTTGTGAAGGTCGATACTAGGTAGTTTATCAGCACGACTTTCTTCTATTATCTCATTTACGGCATAATAGACGGGTGAATATTCCTTATTATTTGCTGGGTTGTCTGAAAAATATGGCACACTACTGCAAAAAGGCTAAATATCCCACCCTTTCACTCACCCATCACCGTCTCGTCCAACTGCTTATCCAAAGAGATTTTTCCCAACAAAACCCTCCACTAAACAACCCACCCATAAACCCCCAAGAAGCTGCTAAAATTCTCGAAAACCTCCAGGAACATGAACCTCAAAACCCCGTGGAACCAATCAGTCCAATCAATCCCCCTACCATACCAAGCCTGCCTCATACCTTACCAGAATCATCCACTCCCGCCCTTCATATTCTTAGTGATGACTCTGAGCCAGATAATTCCCCCTGCCCCATCATTAAGGAAAGATCCTCAGGTAAACGAAAACAAATTCCTTTCTTTCCACCCTTCTTACGAAAAAAGCGAACAAGGGCCTCAACAAGGCCAGCCATTATTTCCACTACCCTAGACCCCCAACCCATTCGACTAATACCCCGTACACCTCCAACCTCCCAAATCCCTGGATATTTGCCTATTCCACCCACGGGCACTGAAACACAAGAACCAGATGCCCAGGGTGTTGCGACGTCATCTGTTTTCAATCAAGTAGCTGAAACACAAGAACCAGCTACTCATCAAGTAGCTGAAACACAAGAACCAACTACTCATTTAGTAGCTGAAACACAAGAACCAACTACCCATTCAGTAGCTGAAACACAAGAACCAGCTACTCATTCAATAGCTGAAACACAAGAACTAGCTACCCATTCAGTAGCTGAAACACAAGAACCAACTACTCATTCAGTGGTTGAAACACAAGAACCAACCATATCTGTCACACAAGAACTAGCTACAGCTGAAACACAAAAACCAGCTACTGATACTGATACTGAGATACAGGAATCAGAAGTCCAGGGTGCTGCAACGTTACTTTCCTTACATCAAGAAGCTGAAACAAAAGAATCAACTGCCATTCCTGTAGCTACTCCACAAGAATCAGCTAGTGAGGCTGTGACTTCCACAAAAGAACCAGTCATCCCTCAACCAAAACCAACATTGGCCTCTGTCTTGCAAGAAAATGAGTTTTTAAAGTCTGAACTGGAAGGATATAAGCAAGAACTAGCCATGGCAAAGGAAGCATATGATAAGGAACGTAACTTGCAAACCTTAGCTCGCATTGCAACCATGTCAGAGGAGACTACAACAAAGAGCCCGTGTAAGGAATATATGTGATGCCAGTGTGGAGATATCTACTATCAATTAGGTTACAAGGTAATCCAAATCCCAATTCCAGGAGCTCCCCCTACTTCTTCAAATTTTGCAGTCAAAGAAGAAGAACCTGATGTTACACAAGAACTAGCTATAACTGTCACACAAGAACTAGCTACAGCTGAAACAAAAGAACCAACATGATCTCTCAAGATTAAGACTGAACCTTGCCCTGCAACAAATGTTAAATTTGAAACCCCTGCTTTTGTTAACAAGGCTGTACAGACAACACCTATTGAGGAATTTACACCTCCCAGCCAGATCAATCTCCACACTTTTGTGGAACAATCTACTCAGACCTTACCTCACCCCACTACTTGCAACGCTGAAACATAGACTCAGTCGTGGGATGAGCAGGCAGTAATACAAAAATGGAAGAAAGAATATGCTGCAACACAGGCCAAAAGCCTGCAAGAGCACACACAAATCTGGATAAATCATACCTACTCAAATTGGGAAGCTTTAGAGCAGACACGTCAGGAAGCTCGTGCCCTGAAGAAACATAACAAATAGTTGAAAGACAGATTTGCCCTAGTATTTGACCTGAGACAAAAGCTATTGGCTACAAGGAGACCATCTTGCAACTACTCCTTATTCCTTATGGAACGACTTACATGGTTTCAGATCAAATCAATCACAGAAGGCAGACCCCATGCAATACTACACCCAACATATTTTGTCAAAACCTTTACAGAGGCATCTGCTAGGGATCAACACCTCCTCTGTGAGGCATATTTTCATAACGAGGCCATCCCCGAGAACAGGCAGCTGAACCTTAATCCTCTTGTCGGGGACATCCAGATTCGGGCATTCACCTCCTTTCTCCACAATCAAATTATTTGGCAAGATGACTTCATGGATGCCAAGCACAATGAAGACAACCGACTTCTCTGGATAAGACCAGAACCACCGAATGCAACCACCTTTGTCACATAATATTATCAGTTCTTAAAGAAACCATGGATTAATGAACATGTCCAACAGCTACAATCAACAGTGCTTCAGGATTGTCATCACTTCATCAGATCCATAGAGATTGCTTCCCTCCAAGAAAATAACTTGTTTTAGCAACAATCCACTGAGAAAAGATAGGAATACAATCCTTTTAGCCCCACTAACCTTGAGGTAGCAATATCCAGGGTACCTAACTACATCCAGTGTGTTCAACAATGTGTTGAAAGATGGATAGGGTACCGGTTTTATTTTCATATCCTTTGGTTGCCAATAGAAAGATATCAAATCCATTATAAGATGCCTAAGAAGACAGAAACAACAGCTTGACAAAGGTTACAACAGGTCCAAGGGTTCAGAGCACCAACGAACAATACCTCCCACAACTACTGCTTGAGTAACTTACACGCTCAAAGTCGGTATTCAGACTCTGATTTAGAGTGAAGTTGCCTGAGGACATGCAACACCTTGAGTTGGGGGGGATGTTAGGACCACACAATGTACCTTTTTTCCCATACTTTTTGCCACTATTACACTCTTGATCACCCACATTTAAACTCATATTATCACTTTATCTTATCATTCCAAAGGTATACAACGTCCCTTCTCATTACTATACGTTTAATCTGTTTTGCATAATATTTTACATCACTCTCGTACTTAACCATTGATTAGAAATGTATAAGTGTTGAAACAGTTCAAACTGCAGATTAGCATTTGAGGCCTGTTGCTGAAACAACGATTCACAGAAGCTGTTACACAGTCCATGGTCGACGATGATGAAACACAAAAGTTGTTACACAGTCCATGGTCGACGATGCTGAAACACACACGCTGTTACACAGTCCATGGTCGACGATGCTGAAACACACAAGCTATTACACAGTCCATGGTCGAAGATGCTGAAACACAGAAGCTGTTACACAGTTCATGATCTACAATGCTGAGGAAGATGTTACACAGTTCATGGTCACGATGTTGAAACACAGAGGAAGCCGTTACACAACCCAGGACCGATGATGTTGAAACACAAAGGAAGGCATTACACAGTCCGTGGTCAAAAGCTACTCACACAGATTGACTAACAATTGCACCATGAGCCAAGCACCAACCATTGCTGCTACATGAGAAATGCTGAAACAGTCAAGAGCGCAAATCCCGTGGCTGAAACAGCCCGCGATTTGCGGTGCCGAAACAACATGCAGTAGCAACAAGAAACTGTCACTCCAGCTGTAACAACAACACCTCATTCAACACTCGTAATAGCATTCTGTTGCGGGATACTAGGATGTCCTATTTCGGTTTAGAAAGTCGATCTGACTAAGAATAGGTCTCAGATATACACTTGTAATTTTTGGATCAATTGTATCGAAGGGATTCCCTCCTTAAATAAGAGGAAATCATCATTCGAGGGGGATCCGGTTTTATGTACTAAGAAAGTTTCAGAGAGAAGGACGTACTTCATTTTCAGATTGTAATATGATACATTGATAGATGAATAAAAGACTGTTTTGAGCATCCTTCTCTAGCCTTTTCGTCTCAAGGGAATCTTGTGAGAAGGGAGGGCCCACCTTCTTCACAAGATTCACCCATTAGTTTTATAGTGTGTTAGTGTGATCTCTGTTTATGCCTTGATTAATTTTTGCTTTGCTGAAACACTACTGAACTCTGTCTTGTTAAGAATTTTGTTTTATTGAATGTTACATTGTTTTCATGAAGTTCATGCTTGGTTAATTGTTAATCATTTTAATTAGCAATCTTGTGTGATGGATTTATGAAGTGTGCTAATCAGAGGCTGGTACTAAAGGTTCCTGCTTAAAGGAAGGAATTAAAGGGTCATGTTCTCTGTTAGAAGTAGTCAACTTTCAATTATTTTCATGAGTGTGCTAATCAGAGACTGGTACTAAAGGTTCCTGCTTAAAGGAAGGAATTAAAGGGTCTTGTTCTCTGTTAGAAGTAGTCAGCCTTCAATTATTTTCATGAGTGTGCTAATCAGAGACTGGTACTAAAGGTTCCTGCTTAAAGGAAGGAATTAAAGGGTCCCGTTCTCTGTTAGAAGTAGTCAACTTTCAATTATTTTCATGAGTGTGCTAATTAGAGACTGGTGCTAAAGGTTCCTGCTTAAAGGAAGGAATTAAGGGTCATGTTCTCTGTTAGAAGTAGTCAGCTTTCAATTATTTTCATGAGTGTGCTAATCAGAGACTGGTGCTAAAGGTTCCTGCTTAAAGGAAGGAATTAAGGGTCCCGTTCTCTGTTAGAATAGTTAAGCCTTCAATACATTAGTGAGTTCATGAAAGTGTGTTCATCATAAACAAAGTGCTGAAGTTCCTGCTTGGGAATAGGGTCATGTTCTCTGGTCACATAATAGTTGTTCTTTCCTGTTGCAGTTGTTATTTCAATGTAATCTAGGATTCTTAGATTAATCATCTCTTTAAGCTCTGCAATAAGTAGTTTGATTTTCTGTAATTCAAGCTAGGACTTCAGTTCATTCAAGGCAAGTGTGATTAATATAGTTTCCTTTACTACAACTCTAGGTTGCTTTTGGAATTGAGCATATATAGTGCGTGGTTACCTTTGAAATAAACATACTTCCCCGGGTTGACAATTTATGTAGCACTTGATTGTTTAAATTAATTAAGCAATTATAGTGACCAACAGAGCAGAACTCGAACAAGTCGTCACTGCAGTTGAACTGCGCTTAGAGGGAAATGCCAATGAAGCAGTAATCCAAGAGTTCGCTGAGCAGGAGGTCGTGGCACAACAATAGGTTGAAGCAACTCGAGCCAAGCTCGAGGTGTTTGAAGTAGAGCTACCCAGACCAGAGTGATTCGGGACAATTCACAGTTGAGTGTTAGGGGCCTATTGGCCCTTGACCAAGTTTTGAGGATCCTTGGTCATATTTGACCTACTTTTGGGACTTTGAGAGGCTGTCAAAGGCGGAGCGCAAGTTGAAGTGGAGATCGCGGGATTTCGACCCCTTTTTAGGGATTTTTGGGTTTTTGTCTTATGTAACTGGTATGGGGATGTCGGCCCATGGGTTTACCCATGTTTAGACCTGATTTTGTAATGTATAAATAGAAAGCTAGGCAATGTAGGAAGTAGTGCGATCTAGTTCGATCTATGTGATCGAAGAGGGGGTGATGTTTTTCTAAGTGAAAGCAAAGTCAGTAAGTTGTAATTTGTTCTAAGTGCAAGTGGTAATTGTAAATTCTTTGTGCATACTGTGTGAAACTTGCAGAGCTAAGTGCAAGTGATTGTAAGAGACCGTGGGAGGATTTATGCTGTAATATAGGGAAGGAGGATCTAGCGAAGTGCGCAGATCTCCTGTCCTCCATGGAGTAAGATCTCAAGGCTCTGTGGATGTAGAATATTGACATAAGATAATAAATAAGAGAAGAGTTGGTGGACGTAGCTCCAGGGTGGGGGTGAACCACGTATATCTTGTGTTGTGGTTTCTTTGTGCTTTATGGTTGCTCTCTTATCTATGTGATTGAATGCTTAGTTCTTTAATATATGCTTAGAAAAATCTAATATGCTAGATTAGTGTTGAATGATGTGAATGAATGCCATATCTTATCTATGTTGGTATGCTTAGTGCTTGGATCTATGGAGTCTGTATGAATACTACGCTGATTTGTTATTAGGGTTTATCTACGTTGATCTGTTTTATCTGCGAAGTAATTGCTGGTTGAATATTGATGAACTATAAATTCTAAGTGCTCTGTTAAGGTGTTATAATAACACATCTGTGTCCCAGATAATGTTGCAGACACTAGATTCCTACAACCACCCCTGCCTCTAGCTCCGGTGAGACTTCATCTGCTTTGCAGGTGTTACCGAAAAGATTGATAGTTAGGGTTTTCTTGGTGCGCTGTTGTAAGTGTTGAACCCTGGGTCTGCCCCTGTGCCAACAAGACCTTCCTTGTAACAAGGGATTGATATGACAATACTAGACTACAATGCTTATGTTTAACACTTAAGTGGACCCTAGTCTATTTCTCAAGCCAACATTTGGTTCAATTGTAAAGACCCAATCTTGCTAAATGTGAGACCTTTGTAGTATGGAAGATTGATCATGTGAGACTTTCTTCCTAATCATGGGGATTACTGCATCTGTATTGATGACACTTTTCATTTCACGAAATGCTCTGATGGTGAGATCTCCAAAACTTCATTTCTGGACAATTGTACTATTTTCCATCTCTATCTAGATTACTTATTTTACTCGGTTGCTTTGCTAATTCGTTTCTATGAAGGATGGGAAATTGATTGGAACATCATTTCGAACATCATTAGTGCAAATCAAATGGGTAACCGTCAAAGAAATCCACCACCAAAGAAGGCGTCTCCAAAACCTATGGCAGGCAACCCAACACCAAAGAATGCAACTATAAAACATATGGCGGGTAACCCACCGCGAAAGATGACATCTACAAAATATATGGTAGGTAAATCGTTCATATGATTCAAATCTGATCCATTTGTTATGCTGGCTTAATGCATTTGATATTTTCGTTGTTAAAATTTGTTTGTAGGAAGATGTTGCTAAGAATGAGAAATATTTATATAATGTCGTGTTGTAGTGTAACTCAAAGTGAGGTAGAGAAAACATAGAAAATACAATCTGGTGGTAGTTACGAAATCAATGATCCCTTACTAGAAAATGCAACTTGGCGGAATTTTTTTCTCTGCAAGAATTATAACATAAAAGAGAGATGAAATGCAGGCATAGACTGTAGAGGAACGATCACTTTGAAAGCTTTGCCATAATCCATGATTAGGAATAAAGGAAAAAATTCCTGAATATTGTGAGTATTTATTTTAAATTGTTTTGAAGTGTATCGGATAAGGACGAGTCAACAATTATGGGAGAGCTTATTTTCTCCATAGAGCATGGAATTTGTACCCATTAGAGCATGTTCTATGGAATTTGTACCCATTAGACCATGGAATCTCTATTCATTGTAGATTAGATTTTCATAAACTGGTTAATTGCATTCTATTGATGTTTGGACAATATCGGGAAGACATTCTTTTAGAATAATAATTAATAATATGATCATTGATTATTAAATATCATATATAATATGTAAATGATAATAATAAATAGTTATTGATTATTCAAAACATTAATCATTTCATGAATAATAACCATATATTCTCTATATATAAAACACTCATCATTGTAATAATACATCGATTATATCTTATTTGAAAAACAACAATACATTCACCACCCTTTGTCAAATGATCAATGAAGAGAACATATACTTAAGACAACAAGTTTTGCAAAACATCACCGATTGTAAATTTCTTTCAAATACTTGTGACTGCAGATCACTATTGAAAAGCTCATAGACCGAATTTGTCAGAGGTGTATGAAGTTTTGTTTATAGGATCATCAGAGTTTGGGCATGGGAAGTAATCAATGGGTTTATGAAGAAAGTTCAATCTATAACGAAGTTAATCCACGATGCCTCTTAAGCACGAATAGAAATTGACATGTATATTTTCATATCGATTTTATTTCATATTATTTTAAATGAAATGAGAATAGCCCCAACAACTCTAGCTCGTATGAGATTTCGTTCGTTAATTTTTTTTATCAATCCTAACAGATGGAACCACCTATCAAACATTATTAAACAAGCAGGAAGCAACCAACCAAATGGAGGAATTTTTTTTATGAGAGTTATGTTGAGAGCTTTGTGAGGTTTATCTTTTTTTTATCATTTATGCTTCATTTATTTTCTGCTGAGGGATTTGATGATCTATTTATAGTAGAGGCTTCTTGCAAAGTGATAAAAGGAACTAAGCAAGGTTGAGTTTTAATGGTCTCCATGAGATAACTAGTTTATTTACTAAGTTGGTTGTATTAAAATTCTGAGTTATATGAACATTAATCATTTTTTTTGTATGTAGATTGTTGCCTTGTGCTTCACTGTCATTATTCCATTACTCCATTCAATGTTCGACTTCATTTTTCTTCATCTTTTTTTTTCCCTTGGCTATTCTATGTATGATGATAAATTCCATCTAGTAGTTAGACTCACCTATGGTCTGAGCCCTGGCATGGGCTTGAAAGTATAAAAAATCTAAAAAAGTATACATAGATATATATTTTAAGAAAGATCAAACTTTTTGACTATGGAATTATTTTCTTTTGTTTTTTTATTTATTTCTTTTTGTAAAATATTAAAAGAGAAAAAGGAAAAAACACTTTAAACTTATTCATTTCTTTAAATTAAAGTATATAAGCTTTTCACTTTCTTTGGTTTAGTTTATTAGTTTAACCTTGTTCCTTTTACTAATTGTAAATTTTAAAGAAAAATAAATAAATTAAACTTATTCATTTCTTTAAATTAAAGTATATAAGCTTTTCACTTTCTTTGGTTTAGTTTATTAGTTTAACCTTGTTCCTTTTACTAATTGTAAATTTTAAAGAAAAAAAAATAAATCTATTTCATTACATTTATTTCACTATGGTATTTCTTATACTAACTAAAAGAGAACATTTAATTTATTTTAGTTATTTAAATTAATATTTACCATTTCACTTTCTTTGGTTTAGTTTATTAGTTTAACTTTGTTCCTTTTACTAATTGTAAATTTTAAAAGAAAACAAGAGAAATCCATTTCATTACATTTATTTCATTATGTATTTCTTATACTAACCATAAAGAGAACATTTAATTTATTTTAGTTATTTAAATTAATTTTTACCATTTTTTTTCTTGTTTGATTAACTATTTAATAATTTCACATTTAAAATAAAACCACAAAAAATCATTTGAATATGTTTATTGTTTTTTAGGGTTTTTCTTACGATTATTAACTAAATTAATTTTAATTTGTTTATAACTATTTTATTTTAGCACTTGCACTTTTAATTTTTCACTATTTTTTTTTACTTGTACGAAACTAAAATAATGAATATTATAAGTTGCAAAACACACAAAAATTAAATATTTGTTCTTGTAAATTTTAAAAGAAAACAAGAGAAATCCATTTCATTACATTTATTTCACTATGTATTTCTTATACTAACCATAAAGAGAAGATTTAATTTATTTTAGTTATTTAAATTAATTTTTACCATTTTTTTTTTCTTGTTTGATTAACTATTTAATAATTTCACATTTAAAATAAAACCAAAAAAAAATCATTTGAATATGTTTATTGTTTTTTTAGGGTTTTTCTTACGATTATTAACTAAATTAATTTTAATTTGTTTATAACTATTTTATTTTAGCACTTGCACTTTTAATTTTTCACTATTTTTTTTTACTTGTACAAAACTAAAATAATGAATATTATAAGTTGCAAAACACACAAAAATTAAATATTTGCAAAATCATAAACACAAAATTTATGGTTAGACTCATAAGTTTTAGGGTCCAATGTGATTTCCTTTTGGGGCTTTAAACTTAGAGTAATATTCCCACTTCTTTTGCACCTAGCCTCACGGGAAGTTGATATGTTGGTTTCTAAATCTTATAGTTTCAAAATCAACAACTTATATATTTATCCTCCTCCATGATTTTAATATACACACACAATAGCTAACTTATGACAATATTGAATGCATTCAGGTGCTCTGTCACTAGGCTCCCATCACTCATCCTCATAAGATACAATTTCTTTCGAAGGAACAACTTGTTTACTAGGGATTTTAACTGGTACAAGCTTCTCAACTTATCCCACAATTTCTTTGCAGAGTCTTCACCTAACACATTTGGCCACACTGAATCTGCAAGATAAAGTCAAATCGTACTCCTTACTGTTATATCAAGTTTCTCTCATTCTTCCCTCAATATACTCGTCAGAATGGCACCTGGGCTTACGACTACCCCTTGTTCTCAATATACAATGAGATCTTCAATTTTAAGCTTCCATAACTCACAATTCTGGTCATTGAATTTTTCAATCTCTATTATCAAACTTCTTGCCATTATTTCAAGCACAACTTTAAAGATCATTGACTTACAACTCTCACTAAACCTAGGTTTAAATCAGATCCAAGATCTACTTACATGTACAGAATAATACAGATACACTCTAATAATACCACATGTAAGAAAATAGACTTCCACACCAAAACCAATCATGAAAGAGAAGACATATATAAGCAAGAAATAAATGACAATCAATCACACAATACACAAAGATTTTACCCTGAAAAACCAAACGGGAAAACTAACATTCCTTGACCATCTTGTTTTCTTGTTGTTTTATTTATTTAATTAATAGAGTTACATGACTGACCTTGGTCTACACAAGACATGATCGTCATCATACTCTCTTTCTTTACATAAGAACAACCTTGCAACCAACTCGGCTTACATCTACATGACCAAAAACCCCAACATGAAGATAAACTGTTACAATATACAACATGCCTTATTTATAAGATTTACGGTATGAATGATCCAGGTGGATATTTGTGGCCACCCACCTTTTCCGACTGGCTCAAAACAATTTTCTGGCAATTTTGGCAATTTACTATTTTTAGCAGGTTTTAACTTCCGGCGCCATTTTGAGGGCCTAAATGAAGGTTTTTTGAGATCGAGGTTCTCAATGATAGACAAAGGCATGATTGGGCCCCCAAAATGAATCTCCTCGACGATACCTTTCCAACGAGCTATCACACGCCTAAAATGGAGATCGTATGCAAAAGTTACGACCTCGGGAAGTTGATGTACTAACTTACCCAAACGGGGCCCACATGACTTTTGGAGCTTCATCTCCTAGGGATAGGTTTTTGGATGTCTATGACTTTTGGCATTCTCGTCTATTTTAAAAATGCCTCTAGAGCCTCATTGTAATCATCTTTTGATGGATGCGAGTAGCAGCCACATCTCTTCTCAGAGATAAGCTACCAGCGCCTTAGCTAGTTTATTTCCATTCTGTCTGTAAGCATATTTGAGTCATTTGTTATTAATGAAATGAAGTCTTATTTCCACTGCATCTTTGTGTTTATGTTTATTTCTTTATTTCATTGTGTTCCTACATAAATACGGATCAGTGGTATCAGAGCGGTCTGCTCATTCTCGATCCTTCTTTGCATGTCCCCAACGAGATCAGGGTATAATGAGTTGGGGCTCGATCTGGTTGAACCTTTGCGAGATCATCCTCGCAAACCCCAATGACCGACCATGGGGGAAGAAAATAAAGATGAGGGAGCAGGAGATCCTATCAAAATGTTGCTTCAGGAGGCCCTCGAGAAACAAAGGAACGCGATGATGGACAACTTTGCCCAGATTCTTCAACGAATTCCGACTGGCGGTGCATCGACATCCAGAAGCCACTCTGGAGGTGCCACTCCTTTTAAGGTACAAGTAAACTTTGAAATTCCCATATTTGACGGCCAAATATATGAAAATGCCGTATATAGATGGTTGAATCTGTTAGAAGGATATTTCTCGGTTCATGAGTTTTTCGATCGAGAAAAGATTATTTTCGCACTCCTCAAAGCCGCCTCCCATGTCAAGGACTGGTGGGAAACCTACTCGGAGCAAGAGGGCGAGGGAGAACCCTCTTTGTTCTTGACCTCACCCACTTGTAATTATTTCCGAGACGCCATCAAGGAACAATATTATCCCGTGGGGAGCTATGAGGACAAATACATACAATGGACTACTTTGTGGCAACAAAGGGACCAAGATGTGCATGAGATTACGAATTTGTTTCATACCCTACGCACAAAGTTGGGTATCAAATATTTAGAGAAACATTTGGTGTTAAAGTACCGTAGTTGTCTGCATAGATACATTCAGGAGGAAATGGAG
>ML784692.1:116556-141590 GCA_009831015.1 Picea engelmannii | reverse complement strand
GGCTCACCAGGGACCAAGTTCAGCAGAAGTTTCCTCATCTCATGGAGGAACTCAATGCAATGGGGACCATTGCTTCCTAAGGAGGGAGGATTGATCCATGTGGATATCGGTGGCCACCCACCTTTTCTGACTAGCTCAAAACAGTTTTCTGGCAATTTTGGCAATTTACTATTTTTAGCAGGTTTTAACTTCCGAGGCCATTTTGAGGGCCTAAATGAAGGTTTTTTGAGATAGAGGTTCTCAATAATATTTGAAGGCATTATTGAGCCCCCAAAATGAATCTCCTCGATGATACCTTTCCAACGATCTATCACACGCCTAAAACGGAGATCGTATGCAAAAGTTACGACCCCAGGAAGTTGATGTACTAACTTACCCAAATGGGGCCCACATGACTTTTGGCGCTTCATCTCCTAGGGTCAGGTTTTTGGATGTCTATGACTTTTGGCATTCTCGTCTATTGTAAAAAGGCCTCTAGAGCCTCATTGTAACCATCTTTTGACGGATGCGAGCAACAACCACATCTCTTCTCATAGATAAGCTACCAGCGCCCTAGCTAGTTTATTTCCATTCTGTCTGTAAGCATATTTCAGTAATTTGTTATTAATGAAATGAAGTCTTATTTCCGCTGCATCTCTGCGTTTATGTGTATTTCTGTATTTCATTGTGTTCCTACATAAATCTGGATCAATGGAAAACCCTAAATCATGGATGCTAAAAATAGTTACATATCCATGTATAAGATTGGGTAAAAATCCTGTGAATCTCGAGATTTTGTTATAGTCGACTACTAGTCAAATTCCTAATCAGTCTCCAGTTGGTCACCACTCAACCTCCTATCGACTAACCTTTCGACTTCCCATCAATCACTTCAACTTCAACTTTCCCAACCAATCACTTCCACCTTCGACTTGACCATCGACTCAAATTGACACATTGGTTGACTTATCATCCTAGTCAATCCACCTTGACTAGATAGTTGGATGACTATTCTTTCACCACAAAGAATATAACAACCCAACAAAATAAGCATTTTCTCTTGTATGGGTCATTTCCCATTTTTGAACATATATACTCTCAACAACTGTTGTTTCTTACGTCCCATACGATTAATTTTCTTAATCCAAGATCTGAACTCTAATTCCAATGAAAACAATTTATACCAGATGCATGCACAAAAAATATAGATAATTTTGGGTAAACACCGTTGGAAAAACCCCGAAGGGAAAACCAACAAATGAGATATTTTTATTGACTTTTGAGCTTACAGAGAATACTGAAAATTACAACAGAAAATTTACAACATTAAATGAACTTGTATGCTACCTTGGAAATCATGCCAACACTTTCCAATTGTTGTATGACCTGTACAACTTACATTAATTGTTGTGCATTTCCTTGGAAAACATGTAGCCAACCACACATGCACCCTACAATCCCTGCAATATTCCACACATGCTATTGTAAGGATGCCTTGGGAACCATTCCATCCATGTCATGGGATGCATGCCCTTTCCTCTTGATGTCCTACAATTTCTCTCAAATTTTATTTTCCTCTTTAGCTCACCAACTCTCACCTATCACCTGTCACTATGTGGTTGAATTTCCTTACTCTAGTATTCTTTTATAAAAATATCTCCAATGTCGTAATCTGCACCCTGATCTACGAATGAGATCGATCAAGATCAACAGTCACAAAATAATATAAAGTTCACTTAAATTTACTTTATGAACTTTAGCTAAGCCAACATTAATTAATAATTAATTAATGTTCTTTTTGATAAAAGTCACTTTATAAAAATAAATTAAGGATGATAAAGTTGTCAGACAACTTCTGCATGCTTTGACTCTGATTCAATGCAGAAGGATTGGTCCAAGATACCATATTTAACATTCCCTCTTAATGAGGAAGGTGTTCTGCACCACCCCCATCTTATCTTTGAATAACACAAACTTCTCCTTTAACAAATATTTCGTGCGGATGTCGCAATCTGTTCATCTATAGAAATGCATTGAAGCTTCACAACGCCCCTCTAAACATAGTTCCGGATGAAGTGAAACCTAATCTCATTATGCTTCAACCTATCATGAAACAATAGATTCTCTGAGAGTTTAATGCAACTCTGATTATCACAGTGAATGACGGTCGGCTACAATTTCTTGTTAAAATATTGTGTAACTGCAAATAATATTCTTATCTCCTTTTGTGGATAAAGAAAAAGATAAAATATATATATATATATTGACAAGTTGGCCCTATTGTGCCTAGACAAGACAAATTTAAATTAAAAAGGTAAAGTGGACAGGTCGGCCCTGACCTAATTATTGGGCAGGCACAACTTGTATTTATAAGAGGCTTAACCCCTCATTTGTACACACACTCATCAAGCTCTCTCTATAAAGTGTGCAAGTCTGAGAGTGACACAACTACAAGGAGAAGGGACTCGGCTACAAGGAATATCTTGGTCTAAGTGGTGCACTACTTTGTTTTGGTTAGGGTTTCTGGTGGATCTTCTGCTTGGTGAGATCTCTCTTGTGAGAGACACTGTACTTGGTTATTGAATCTATATTAAAGAAGTTTTGTTGGGTTTTCTTCCCCTTAAGGGTTTCACAGGATAAATTCTTGTGTACTCTATGATTGTGTATTTATCAGTGATCCTATCTATGCTATTATTATCCAGTGAATTGAAAAGAAACCTAATAATAGATTAAACTCTAACATGGTATCATAGTTAAGCTGAAGAGAGAATCTTTCATAGAAGAAGAAAAACGTCACTGTTGTTGTACAAGAAAATTAGGGCTTTTAATTAAAGAGGAATTTCAGCCCAAAGATCATCTAGAAAAGTGTTCCCTAGCCTAAGGAACTCATTGGCACCTTCAACGCACCTTTTCAGTGGATAGAACTCCCAGAAAGTGAAACCCTACTTTTCACTAGAACCAGAAGTACCAGGAAACCATAAGTACTAGGAAACCAAAAGTACTAGAAAACAAAAAGTACCATAAGCACCCGTCTAGAAATCCATTGGTCCAATTTCAAGGGTCAGAAATTGGAATTTTCATAAACAGATTATACCAACATACTCGCCTCGGTCCAATGCATCTTTTGGTGAGTTTAGTTTTCAGATCCAAGAAAATTGATTTTTTAACTATTTCTATAGCCCAGAGGGGTAGGGTTTTTATTGTAAGAAAGAATGGCTACCGGTATGAGGGTAGAAGATAGGCTGGAAGGTTCTGGAAACTTCAGATCTTGGAAGCATAGGTTGCATATGATTCTATATGAGAACATGTCATAGTGAGTGTACTAGAACTAGAGGAAGAAGAGCAAAATACCAAGCATAACGAAAAGGGAAAAGAAAGGATCAAGCACATGTGGCAGAGGAAGATGAATCTCCTCACTAAAAGAAAGATTTAGTAGAAATTGAGGATTATGTACTTTAAGTTGAAGATTGTTGATTTAAAGAAAGATAACAAATGGTGGAGTCCATGGAGCCTCCCCACTCACACAAAAAAGATAAGTATTCATGTTGTTTTTTAGTATCTTGTTTACTTTAATACTTTCTCATTACAAGTTATATTTTTGTGAGAATGTTAATTGACCTCGTTTTACTTCAGTGTCTATGCAGACTTATGAAGGAAGTATCAAAGAAGAGGATAAGAAAGAGATAAAATATTTATTTTAGAAAGCATACTGTAAGTAAGTTTATAGGTCTCGGAAGAAAGAACTTATTCCTTAACTTGCAGAAGTTAGAGAACATGAGAAGGACTTATGATATGGTGATAGTCAGTAAAGACCAGACAATATGTAGTATTTATATAGGAGCAAGAGGCTCATAAATATGTAGAATAGAAATGTTCAAGATGAAGAGAAAGATGGATACTCATATATAGTTGATGCGATGTAGGTAACTGCATGTTGTTCCAATACATTTCTCATAGATACAGAGGGAGAAGGTTGATACAATATGAAGACATAAAGAAAGAAATGTTCGAACTCAAGAAGGCACCCTGGATATTATAGAAGAGAACTTCAAGGACAATAATTATCATATGTTACATAGTTAAAGAAGCTCTTAGTTTGGTGCAAGAGGGAGCAATGTCTCCGAGTTCAAAATGGAGGATTGTAATTTGGTGTAGTTAGAAAAGAAGTGGTCCATAGAACAATTTACTCAGTGGATGAGTAATGATATATTTTGATCAAGATGAAATTTATCTAGTAGATGGATGGTTCCCAACAGATGGGTAGCATGGTATTATACCATGGAAATATTTTGGACCACAATATATTTTTTCAGATTCCATATCTAGACCTTCACAGAGAATGAAGAGACCTTCATAGAGAAGGAATGAAAAATCCCACAGGTAGACCTTAATAGAGAAGGAAAAGAGAAGAGATATTCGTAGAGAAGGAAGAGGACTTCATAGAGAAGGAAGAGACCTTCGTAGAGAAGGGGAATGAGAAATTTTCTAAGGTTGGCTTCTGTCCAAGTGTTGATTTTTGGATACTATAGGGACATGCTATAATACCCTCGTAGTGAAGGGTGTGACCACCCTTGTAGAGAGGAGTGTGGATGTTTCTCCAAGGGGCAGCAGGAAGATACTCTCCTCTGGCCAATGATTGAGTAGCCTGGAACACAAACCTTGACCATGTGGAATGGCTAGTTGTCTCTTGAGGTTTGTGTCGTGATCCTGCATGGATCATGGAAAGGGATTCTAGTCTTGCCCAAGATAGTATCTTAGATTCTCTAGTTCATGTGGGATGACTAGGAGTGAAGCTATGGTAGTAGTCCTCCCCAGTGGATGGGTGAGATAGATGACTACAAGATAAGGGAGAACATAAAAGGAATGGAAAAACTCATAGAATATCTTCTGTGTGAAGATAAGAAAGAGTATCTTCTGTGTGAAGATGAAATAAAGAAATAATATCTTTTGTGCGAAGATAAAGAGAACAAAACTTCTTTAATATGGATTCATGGAGAACTAGTTAGTGATCGTGATGCTAGATGACCAAGTTGATTATATTGATGCCTCATGTTGCCCAGTTGATAATGTTATCCAATTGATGTTGTTGCTGAGTTGATGATGTTTCCCAGTTGATGTTGTTATCCAATTGATGTTGCTATCTAGTTGATGATGATTATCCAGTTGATGATATTTCCCAGATAATATTGTTCAATTGATGATGACATCCAATGACCTGTCAAAAGATAAAGAATATCCTTCTTGTTAAGAGGGAGTGTTAAAATATTGTGTAACTGCAAAGAATATTGTTGTCCCATTTCGTGGATAAAGAAAAATATAATATATATATATATATATATATAGACAAGTCGGCCCTATTGTGCCTAGACAAGACAAATGTAAATTTAAAAGGTAAAGTGGATAGGTTGGCCCTGACCTAATTGTTGGGGAGGCACAACTTGTATTTATAAGAAGCCTAGCACCTCATTTGTACACACACTCATCAAGCTCTCTCTATCAAGTGCGCAAGTCTGAGAGTGATGCAACTACAAGGAGAAGTGATGCAACTACAAGGAAGAGTATCTCAGTAAAGGTGAAGGTTATCTTGGTGAAGGACTATATTGGTCTAAGTGGTGCGCTACTTTGTTTTGGTTAGGGTTTCTAGTGGATCTTTTGTTTGGTGATATCTCTCTTGTGAGAGACATTGTACTTGGTTATTGAATCTATATTAAATAATTTTTGCTGGGTTTTCTTCCCCTTGAGGGTTTCCCAGGATAAATGCTTGTGTAGTCTGTGATTGTGTTTCTTTCAGTAAGATCCTTATTATGTTGTTGTTATAATGAGGATTAATAATAACAGATTAATCAAGAAAATTTAACATTTCTGCCTCTACAAAAGTCAATGCCATATACTATGCCTCTGCAGAGGTCAATGCCACTGATTTCTGCTTCCTGTCAAACCAAGACACAACTTTCGATCCCAAGTTGAAGCAACACCCTGAGGGATTTTATTGTCAACTACACTGCCTACTTAGTCTAATTTTGTGCAATCCATCGATTTGAATCCATCCCCTTAAACATAGCTCAGTCCATAATATATCGTACCTCGTAGGTAAATGAGCACATGTTTTTATGACACCCAGTGCATCCTCCTAGGCTCAAACATGAACTGACTAAGGGCATTGAAAAAAAAAATATATCCAGTCTAGTGTTGACTAGATACATCAAAGAACCAATTAACTATCATTATGAGGTGGGATCAACCAACTCAGAATCAGAAGCATACAACTTCTTTAAGTTGGTTGTCATAAGTGTAGACATAGGCCTGCAATATGTCATCTCAAATATCCTCAAGATATCTGCTGCATATTTTCCTTGTCCTAGGAAAATATGACCTGTCCACACCTCCAATCCCAGAAAAGAATGCATCAACCTAATTTCCTTCATCTCAAACTCCGAAGTAAGATATCGCTTGCACCCCTTGATGAGATTCTCTGACCTAGTAAGAAATATATCTTCCACATAAAAAACAAGAATGATAGGATCCTCTCCAACTAGAATGTAGTAAAGGTTGGGGTTCACCTAACTCTTCATAAAGCCCATCTACTGCAAGTAGCTATCGACCCTCAAATATTCAGATTTGGGAGCTTGCTTGAGACCATACAACATTTTCTTCAATATGAATACATGGGACTCTCTCCCATGCACTTCAAAGCCTTGAGACTGCTCAATTTACACCTCCTCTTCAATGATCCCATTCAAAAATGTGATTTTTACATCCATCTGATGTATCCTCCACCCCATCTCTACTGCAATGGAAATGACTGCCCTGATAGAAGTGTACATCACAATCGGTGTGGAAGTCTCCTAATAATCAACGCCCTCTATTTATGAAAACCCTCTTGCCACAAACCTTTCTTTGTATTTCTCCACACTTCCATCTGCACATGCTTGATCATATAGATCCACTTTGAATTGACCATATATTTCCCTTTCGATCTTGGCACTATATCTCATATATCATTATTCATGATGGAGGAATACTCCTCCACCATGGAATCCTGCCACACCTATCACTCTAAATCCTCTTGAAAGATGAAAGGCTCAGAATCAATAATAATGCACATGAGTGCCATATAACTAGAATAATTTTGCGGTGGTTTGATCTCCATGGAAGTCTTCTTAGGATCCTCTACATGCTCCTGAGCATATTTCAAGCTCTGTTAAATCCATCTCAACCTCTTCTTTCCTGAATTGGTAGTGGCCTCCTCTGTTTGAGGAGTCTCTTGCTCCTCCTGATCTAAAGACTAAGGATCTGTAGGTGTGTCCTCAACCTTTAGAGCCTCCTTCTCCTTTGGATCTGATAGAGGTGAATCATGTGACCACCCAAAAAGTATGCCTTTCTCTGTAGTGGGATCTGCTTTGTCCTGTTATCTAAAGGGATGTGTGAATATGTAAGACACCCAAAAATTTGAAGGTGTCCAATCTCATGCTTTCATCCAGTGAAAGACTCCTCATGAGTCTTGCTCCCCACCACCCTCTGAGGAATCATGTTCTATGTGTAGACTACTGTATTGCATGCCTCTGCCCACAAGAACATAGGTAGATTATGGTCATGTATCATAGCCTTTGTAGCCCCGATGAGGGCCCTATTCTTTCTTTTTGCAACCCCATTTTTCCATGGGTTCTGAAGAACTGTCAACTCCTTCTTGATTCCTTCATGTGTACAAAATCTCTTGAAATCATTGGAGATATACTCATCCCCATTATCAGAGCTCAATACCTTAATATTCCTTCTTGTATGATTTTCCAAAAGAGCCTTAAGATCTTAAAATCGACTGAAGAACTCATCCTTCGTATTCATAAAGTAGATCCATGTCTTCATGGAGAAATAATCTATAAATGTAAAATAGTAATGACATCAACTCAAGGACATGAATGACATTGACCCACACACATATGAGTTTATAAGATCCAAGATCCCCTTGGATATGTTGTCATTGCCTGGAAATGCAGTTTTGGAATATTTCTCGCATACCCCTTGCACACGCCCTGATACTCCACATTGAACTCTGGTAAACCTATCTCGATCTCCTTCAACACATCAAAAGGCCCATGGTGCAAGTGTGTCATCCTCATGTTCCATAACTCACACATGTCAATGATACTATTGTGAATCGATGCCCGATATAGCTAGAACATGAGCCTATATAGCTTCCCCTGCCTGATCCCAATCACCTTAGCTATCTTGGAAATGGATCCTATAGGATCAATGAGTACCTTCTTATCTTAGAAAATAATCTCATACCCACTATCCTCTATGGGTAAAATAGATATTAGGTTCTTTTCCAAACGTGGATCATACGATACCTTATTCACTCTCATCGACTATTGAGACTCCCTATGAAATATGATTGTTCCTTGACCAACTAATTTGACCATGTAGTCATCGCCAAGCATGATATCAATATCTAAATCATCCTCTGATAGATCTGTGAAGTACTCTCGAACTCTCATCATATGACTGGAAGCATCACTATCAATGTACCACACTTTGGTGGATACTGAAATTGAAGAGAGGCATGCCACTAATGAGAACTCTTTCTCAAGCTTGGAAAAAAACTTATCCACCTCTATTGAAGCTATAACTTGTGGCTTCCCATTCTTCTTCTTATTTGGACACTGACTAGCATAGTGTCGTGTTTTGTGACCTGCAAAGCATTTTACTTTTCTCATGTCTCTCTTCTTCTCACCCTTTGAGGTAGCCCCACCACTGGAGATTTTTTTGGCCCTTCCTTTTCCTTTTCCTGTAAATGAAACATTATCCTCCTCATCACCTTGTTGTTGTATTGCATGGTTATATCCCAATCTCATCTCCTCCTGCATGAAATCATCCCATAATATTTCCTAGTTGGGAAGATTCTCTCTAGAAAGAATTCCACGGATGAAAGCATCCCATGGTTTAGAAAACCTTTTAAGGTTGTTCTAGCCAATTCTTGATCCTCAACCTTTACTCCAAAAATAGCCAACTCATCACGGATATGAATGATTTTAGTGAGATAGGATGTAATTGTATCAGATCTGTACATCTTCATGTTGTGAAGCTTCTCTCATAACACCATTTTCCTATTTTGGTTTCCACTTTGATAAAAATTCTTCAAGGATTCCCATATCTTGTAGGAATCATTCTTCTCTATCACATGCAGGATGATGTGATCCTTCAAAACATCCAAGATGATTCTTCTACCCTTCACATTGTTGTTGTTGTATGCATCCAGAGGCACTACATCGGTAGGAATACTGTGGGATTTCTCAACAATATCCCATATCTCATTTTCCTTTAACAACGTTGTAATCCTTTCTTTCTAGGGGATGATGTTTGATGCCCCCTCCAACTAGTCCTCAAATCTCAAACCAATATCCATCTTTTGTGCCCAACTAATACATTGAGCCCACAACCTCCCAATGAAAATAAACTTGCAAAACTTTGTAGATCCCTATGCCAAAGTCTTTGGTTTTCTTTCAAAGATGAAGCTCTAATACCATGTTAATTTTCTTAAGCTCATATTTGATCCCTAATTCCAATAAAAATAATTTGTACCTAGATACATGCATAGAAAACAAAAATTCTAGATCTGATTTTTATGAACATAAATACACTAAGCTTATTAATATCACATGCATGCACAACGGAAACAAAAAAAAAATCACAGAAATTGACTCAGAGAATTTTGGTTAAACACCCCTGGAAAAACCTCAAAGGGAAAACCGTCAAATGGGATATTTTAGTTGATTTTTGAGCCCATAGAGAATTTTGAAAATTACAGTAGAAATTTTTCAACATTAAATGAACCTGTATATTATGCCAACACTTCCTAGCTATTATACGACCTGCATTAATTGTTGTATGCTGACTTGGAAAAAATGCATCTAGACACATGTGCACTCTACAATCCATGGAATCTGCAACACATGCTTGTAATGTTCCCAACCATATATGATTGGAACATTGAGGTTTTTATGTGTTTTCTGGTTGTGGTATTTTGTCAAATGATTTGCATATTTTAGTGTTCAAGAGTTTCGCTGGGTTTATGGTGATGGTTCTTTGTGTGTTTGCAGCCAATAAATGATAAATATATAGAAATGGAATATACTCAACAAGATGCAAGACAAATAACACAAGAAATAGCCACAAATACCTTAGATATGATTTATTTTAGATATACAACCGACCTCATACAAAATGGAGCAGATCTGGAATACAAATAAGAGAATAGATTGTATGGATGATAATGCCTCCAAGATACAATAGAGAGATGAAGATATAGGCTTCCAAAATATTCCTGAAGATGAGCACCAAGATATAGAATATCCAACTCGTCCCTAGCTGAGATGTGATGTCCTCCCTAGCACAATGCGCCCCTCATTGGCTGTAGCAAGCCAAGAAATCGACCTCCAAGGATATGACCTCTAATCCATTGAAACCAATAGCTAATAGGTAGATCAGGTGATAGGAAAACCATATTCCAAAGCTCCAGGCTCTTGGGAATGACCTTCCCTTCTAGAACACAAGATCTCCAATGAGCAGTGTGCCCTCCTCAAGAGAAAATTCACCCTCGTGGATGATATAATGAATTGGCTGAAGTAAGCCCTCACAAAATGATGCAAATAGGTACCCCGATGATAGAAAACAACCCTGAAACATGATCTACTTAAGATCTAGTCACTGTCAAGCAAATCAAACCTATTCCCCTCAACAAGTGCGCCCCAACCTGCTTGAAATCCTCACAAGTGCATCTTGCTTCCTCAAATGCTCCTATAACTTAAAAGTAACTGATGTAGAATGGTGAGGGAGGAATATTTCACCTCCATGACCAAGCTTGGACCAGGTTGGGTGGGATCTTTCACCACCGAGTTGATCTCTAGGGTTTGTTCAGTCAAAACCTCAAAATCCCCAAGTTCATGGGCTCTCTAGCATGAAGCTAGACATCAAAATGATAATTAATATAATGAGAGAATAGAGGCTCCTATCTCTCTTCTATTCCCCCATGTTCACCTTTTCTCTCGTGAATTTTACTATTATTTTTATTATTCTTTAATTAAATCACGTTATTAATTAATAGGCCTTTTTGCCTCTAAAAAGTGATTTATTCATCCCTATGGCTTATCCGGCCACTGAACGTCACTTCTCATCATATAATATTGTAGTGATATTCCTCCCAATTCCGATGAGATATTATACTAAGAGGTTTCTCCAAGTATTATGCCCAAAATCACCTTAGTGAGATTAATTAAAATATGACCCATACTAACTCAAAATTACGGAAATTGTTGAAATGCAACAAAACCAAAGCCAAGTTGTGCGGAATGGATCCCGATGATGAAATATGATGAACGATGCAATTCAGGCCCACTAAAACCCCTCAATATCTCCTGAACTCCCTATCACTCCCATATGGCTTCTCTGGTAAGCATAACACTCTGTAACATAATAATGTCCAACAATGGGGACATTACAGTCCTCCCTGCTAGAATATTGCTTGTCCTCAAGCAATAAATGAATCAATCTATATGTGATACCAGGATCCCATATCCACTTGTGTGACGTATAGTAACCTCTCCTCAAGACATGGCCCCTCCAAGTGATCACCATACATGATACCCAAATGCTCCTAATGAGTAGAATGGTCGTGTGCACTTAATCCTCGATCAAATCCCCAAGCAACCAATTTACTCAGATCTCGACCCCATCAAACTTTGGAATACCCAAGACTCCAATACCTGGATCCCATATCAAGATGTGAAAATCAATGCCTTGTGAAGTATAATCCTGTAAGATATCAACACCATGAGTCTCTTGCAAATAATACATGGCCTCCACCCGAAATGAGTCTTACCTCCAAGATCATACCAAACCCAACACAAACTCCACCAACTGAACGTGTTGTTTCCATAGTGAGGTACTACTAGAACTCAACGAATCACCAACAAGTGATGTGTTCCCCCCCAAACCAAAGCTCAATGTAAAAGAAAAGTGATTTTCCCCAGAAAAGATCCAATCACCTCCATCAGTCAATGAAATGCCTAGCCCTATAATCCCAGGGTCCCATGCTAATCTCTGAAAGTGACCATCACATTGATGTTGCAATACTTTGATCATGACTGTCTTCCCAACGTGTACATACTAGATCCCCCACTCCTGGATCCTCATGCTAATATACCTATGATAATTGGGCTTGTAATCAAGAATATGAGGCTGTAAAGGTATCCTTATGGAACCCAAATCTTCCCATCCATCGCCAAAATTGATCACGAGTGTCAATAGGGAGAACATGTCTCGTCATATAGAACAAATACTAGCAATCCCTCTCAAAATAATCCAAGAGTGAACTATATTTCTCTTTGGCACAACCCAAACCATCATAAGATGAAGTAAACTACTGAACAGATGGACTTCTGGATCCGATGGAAAAATGGAAGTTCATCACTTCCAATCCCCACTAACTGCTAATGTGCCATAATGATAGCTCTCAGAATCTCTCCATCCTCATCCCAATGAGAATATGAATCTGTATCAACCTATGGAACATACTCTGTCCCATAGCTGAGGATGCTCTCCATCATGCCCCAATCCTCATATGATTGTCTCGGATGAACCATCCCTATATTGCTATATATAATCAAGTCACTCCCGTTAGGTGGTCTCTTCCTACCAATTATGCATGTCCCCTCCCACTGTATATCTCCCCCTAGGTTGTTGCCTATGATGAAAGTATCGAAGAAGGATAACATAAATCACTGCAAGTGTATGTAGGACTGGACAATATCATATACTTTGGTCAATCCCAAGGACTTGAATAAAATCTCATCCACTATCACCCATGGTGAATAATCGCCTGTACTCATCACTAAACTCCAACCATTGGGTACAACAATACATAACTCCACAGACTGTTGGTCAATCTCTCTCCCTTGATCATCAATCATATAGTTTCTAATGTAAAGTTGATGTCCCATAACTATGTACTGCTGCAAGGGAGAGGAATATTTGTGATCCATTAAGTATGTCTCCTCCCTGCAATCCAATGTGTCCCCATGAATCCCACTGTACACCTATTCATGCTCCTGTGAACTATCTCCCATCATCATATACCTTTGTATAGTCATGCAATATCCTATATCCTATTGCATCATCACATATCCAAGGTGTACTTCTGGATCAACCTCTACATGGATGTCAACCAATCCTGGAACCAAAATGGAAGTGTCCTCATAACTGCCCCTAGCTCTGGAATCCCCAGGTGCATGTGTATGAACAACTGACTCAAAACCCCTCATGAAGGGTGGCCCCTGTGGCACCTAGACATCCTCCAGCATCTCTTGGTCACATCTCTCCATATCCATCAACGATCCTGGATACTCCTCATGCTCCTCCATCAATTGACGCTCCTCTAATATGGACCTTGATTCCTGAAGGGATGTTTGTGTGCCTTCCAAGAATCCTTGTGTGCTCACCAACTCATGAGTGAGTCGGTCCACCTCAATCTCCTTCTCCCAAGTTAGTGCCCTGTGATACATCTCACCAACCTCCAATAGGTAATCCCTATTCATCAATAACTTTTGGTAGTCGACCCTCATCATAGTCACTCTTTCCTTGAGTGTATGGAAGTCATCAATGAGAAGTCCCCCATCTGAACTATCATGTGCCATCAAGGCCCTCCAACAATATCCTTCCACCAATGCATGTGTATCATCAATGCATCTAGTGTCTTCCATGATCATGTCCTCACTGACTTTCAACTGTTATGTTAAGTGTTGTGACTCTTGATCACAATCTTGTTGAGGTGCTACCTCATTCCTCTAATTGATAGTGTCAACAATGGAATCCCAAAAGACACACTCCTCAAAAGATAAGGCACTGAAATGCTCACTATCCACTGTGCTACTGAGTCCTCCTGTATACCACTGCAAACCATCATCAACTACTACCCCCATATGAATCACAATGTATCATGTATGAGCAATTGTATCCTCCTATGCACTCACCCTGCTAATATCATCTATGCCCGGATCCCATACAGATGTGTCTAGACATGAGATATGGTCATCTCAACCAATAAGGAGTGCATCCTCATCACTGTAGATGAGTATTGGAAGTGAGTATCCCATCAAAGTGTCAGTATACAAAACCTTATCTAACATAGTCTCCCCAAAAGAGGTGACTGGATCTCCTCATACTAATAGGTACATATACAGTCAACTAGATACAAGCCATGCCTCTCCTCTTCGACCTGTAGATCCATATATCCCTTTTGTTCGAATACTGCAAAAGGCTCCTCTACTACCTCCAAAATGCTACTGATATTCTCTTGTGTCATTTCTAACATAAATGTCCAAGAAGGTAAGGACTATGTCACACTCATCTCCATGGGAATAAAAATATCCCCTACGCATGACCTCATACCAGGTACTAACACATATGAATCCTCACAAGTGTCACCACTATGCTGAGGTGTTGAGTCCTCAACACTGTCTAATAGGGAAGCTAAGGAACATGCACTATCATATTGTACATCCATTGACTATCCAATAAATGGACAGCAATATTTTTCTACTTAACATAGTAGCCAGATGGGGGTGAAAGGGGAAAGCCTAAAATCTCCATCCACACAACAAATAGAGACCCAAAATCCATAAGATGGAAGCTCTACCAAACAAGAAGTCCTGGAAAACCTAGAGAAATCTGAGGTCTCAACTCAGAAAGAAGATACCCCAATGACAAAGGTATTAGATAACCAGGACAAAGGTCAAGAAGAGACACTAATAAAGAAAGGAGGAGATAGACTGTCGTCTTCACCGGAGAAATCAACTACTGAAGAAGCCGGGAAACAATTGTCCACATAAATCGGCAACCCCATTGAGGCTATCACACCTTTACGATTCACCAAAGGGAACCCTAATATAGAGGCAATATTCATAAGGGATCTCACGCCTATCCCTATTGAAGAGATACCTCCCACTGATTTCTTTTTTAGTAAGAAAATAAAATCCATGGTGAAGAAAGAAATGCACCTGAGAGAGGGCGCCATGGTCAAAAATCACAGAGTACTTTTGGATGGAAAAAATCTAGAAGAAGAAGACTTTGCTACAGAGGTAGCAGGCTCCTTGGGATATTTTGCAACAACTAACCTATTCTCAGTTGATAATCTGAAATAAAGATTGAAGCAGAGGAATCCGATGATAAGTCAGCTACGAGATCAAATAAGGAATACAAAGAAGAATATCAAAAATGTGGTCAACAAAGGACTCAAACAGGCTAGAGCCAACGAAACAGAAGAAATTCAACAACTTAAATCTGATCTTGAAGAGATACACAAGACTGATCAAGCAAGCTAAGGGTAGGTCATCCAACAAGAAGAGTTAGTAAGACAACTACAAGCTAAATTAAGTTCTATTGAAAGCAAGGTTGTAAATATAACAATGTCCCAAGCCCAGGAAATGGAAGTGCAATAGAAACTTGAAGCAGCACAACAAAACCTGTTTTCTAAAGTAGGGATCATCCAATATTATTTTTAGGAGATAAATCAATCATTAGACAATATTGGTTTCAAAGAAAAAGAGGATACTGCGACACAGACCACCTTTCAAAAAACAGTCGTGTCATCGGATAGAGAAGACGTACTTGTAACTCCCAGATTGACTGTTGTAGAACAAATCAGAGGTGATATAATACTAAAGACATGGTAGGCCAATATAGTCGAGAGTAAAAGAATGGCCAAAGAAATTAAGGAGGATTGTGAAGAGGCTTTTGATTTTCTAGACAAAAAATCATTAGGCACTGGAAAGGATGATTGTTATGGAATACTAGGACAACTCAATATTATAAAGAATCAACTTGACATCAAAGAAAGCTTAAATGAAGCTCCGTTTGAAATTTCACAATTGAAGCAGGTTGACATCACTCAAATAGATAGATGGTTGGTAAAGCCAAATTTACAGCTACAGTCAATGAATTCTGGAGATAAAGGGATAGAAGACAGGTTGCCACTATTACATAAAAAGCTATATCTTTTTGAGGCAAAGGATATGAAAGAACCTTCTAGATTATTAGTACAATTGCTAAGCAGGTGTGTCAAATGTCTTGAGCAAGGTGAAGGAAGTACTTCAAAGAGTTAATGAAGTAACATATGCATACTTTTTCTGTTGGTATGAGAGATGGATAGAAAAGAACCAAGTGAAATGGTTCATGTTTTTATGTTGTAACCGTTACTATCTAGGAATAAGGAGAATTCCAACCGCCTATGGTTGGTAACCTTTGGTATAAATATATTTTAAAAAGACTAAAACAAGGATTTTTCTGGCCAATTGTAATAGAGAGATCTCTCTTTTCGAGAATTAAGACAAGTGTAGACCAAAGACTCCATATTTCGTCAATCTTGAGTTATGTGTTCTTCTGTTCTTTCATATTCCAACATATTTATTCATATGTCTTTGATCACATGCGGGATCACAACTAAGTACAACATCTACTGTGGTTATATGTTTATTTATTTATCTAACTATTTATAGATTTTCCTCTGTATTTTCTATTAGAAAATAGAAGACCCGTGAGTTAGTTAGATTGCCATATTTTATGCTTCATTAAAGGTTTCACATCTATTTTCTTCTTCTGTAGCAGAGTGAGATTCTTCTATGATTGATGCCTCGCTTTGCTTAACGGCTTTATGTTTATCTCTCATCACATTCATTATTTTCAAATTTGACTCAGGCACGAAAAACGACCTCTTAACTATTATACCATTAATTCAATTTTAGGAACTTTTCTCATATAATTGAAAATAGAAAAAAGAAAAGATTAAAAACAACAGATCTTTTGACTTTCCTTTTCTCCATGACTATACCTGTTGCAAGACAACCTGATATTGATCTCGGTCTCATTGATCAGACCAACATTTATTTAACCTTGTTTAATACCATCTTAGAGACTACTAATACCCGTGTTGAACTTGAACGCTCATGGGCAGTGATTGAACATGACATAAGCATCCGAGAACATTGGGAAGCTAGGAAAATATAGCTTAGGAACCATCCATAGCTTCTTTTTCTAAAGGATTGATATTCTTTTCATATTAAAAACTCTCTTTATTTTTCGGATGCCTTGACATTATACTTTGAAGCCTTAAGTATAAACTCAGGAACAACAAGTCCTATGGCTGTTCTAATGAGGAATCTAAGGCCTCATCCTCATACTCATCCTTCTCATCACTTTCATAGTGCACCTCAATGTAATGCACTCTCCCTTTACCCCTACATATGTGATCTGGATCCCAAGGCACTTTGCAACTCTTGCAAAGTTCCCTACTCCAAATGGGTGTAGGCTCAATCTGTGCTTCCTTCCACCTACTAGCTGGTAGTAATGTATCTACCTCCTTGCCTTCTTTGGCTCTATTTTCTTTAGCTATGTTGAACCAATAATTGATTTCTTCCATCCTTTTGACCCATTGTGTAACCTCATCTTTTCTCCACCTAGGATTTTTTATGGATACAAACGGTTGGAATGGAACTTGATCCCTGAATGTCTCACTAAGGGCTTGATATTCCTTATTACAATATATGATATCCTCTGCAAAATCCACAAAATCCATCTCTCCTCTAGATCATCAATGTATATCACAGGGTGGCAAAGGAAATTCACTCTGATACCATTGTAATATTCCCAACCATATTTGATTGGAACATTGAGGTTTTTATGTGTTTTCTGGTTGTGTTATTTTGTCAAACACTTTGCAGATTTTAGTGTTCAAGAGTTTTGTTGGGTTTATGGTGATGGTTCCTTGTGTGTTTGCAACCAATAAATGATAAATATATAGCAATGGAATATACTCAACAATATGCAAGACAAATAACACAAGAAATAGCCACAAATACCTCATATATGATTTATTTTAGATATATAATTGACCTCATACAAAATGGAGTAGATATGGAATACAAATAAGAGAATAGATTGTATGGATGATAATTCCTCAAATATACAATAGAGAGATGAAGATATAGACTTCCAAAATCCTCCTAAACTAAATACCAAAGATATAGAAGATCCAACTCGTCTCTAGCTAAGATGTGATGTCCTCCCTAGCACAATGCACCCCTCACTGGCTGTAGCAAGCTAAGAAATATACCTCCAAGGATATGGCCTCTAATCCACTAAAACCAATTTCTAATAGCTAGATCAGGAGATAGGAAAACCCTATGCCAAATCTCCAGGATCTTGGGAATGACCTTCCCTTCCAGAACACAAGATATACAATGAGCAGTGCACCCTCCGCAAGAGAAAACACACCCTCCTGGATGATATAATGAATTGGCTGAAGTAAGCCCTCACAAAATGATGAAAATAGGCTCCCTCGTGATAGCAAACAACCCCAAAAAATGATCTATTGAAGATCTAGTCACTGTCAAGTAAATCGAACTTGTTCCCCTCAACAAGTGCACCCCAACCTACTTGAAATCCATACAAGTGTGCCTTGCTTCCTCAACTTCTCCTATAACTGAAAAGTAATTGATGTAGAATGGCGAGGGAGAAATATTTCACCTCCATGACCAGGTTGGGTGGGATATTTCACCACCGAGATGATGTCTAGGGTTTGTTCAGTCAAAACCCTAGAAAACCCCAAGTGCATGGGCTCTCTAGAAAGAAGCCAGACATCAAAATGATAATCAACATAATGAGAGAATAGAGGCACCTATCTCTATTTTATCCCCTCTGTTCACCTTTTCCCTCCAAGTGACTTTTACTTTATTTTTATTATTCTTTAATTGAATCACTTTATTAATTAATTGGCCTTTTTTCCTCTAAAAAGTGATTTATTCATCCCTATGGATTCTCTGGCCATTGAAAGTCACTTCTCATCATCTAATCCCATAGTGATATTCCTCCCGATTCCGATGAGATGTTACACTAAGGGGTTTCTCCAAGTATTATGCCCAAAATGACCTTCTTAGTGAAATTAATTAAAGTATGACCCATAATAACTAAATTATGAAAATTGTTGGAATGCAACGAAACCAAATCCAAGCTGTGCGGAATGGAACTTGATGATGAAATATTATGAATTATGCAATCCATTCCCAATAAAACCCCTCAATATCTCCTGAACTCGCTTTCACCCCCATCTGGCTACTTTGGTAAATCATAACACTTTGTAACATAATAATGTCCAACAATGGGGACATTACAGTCCTCCCTGCTAGAATATTGCTTATCCTAAAGCAATAAATGAATCAATCTCTATGTGATATCATGATCTCATATCCGCATGTGTGACCTGTGGTAATTTCTCCTCAATACATGGCCCCTCCAAGTGATCACCATACATGATACCCAAATGCTCCTGATGAGTAGAATGATCATGTGTACCTGATCCTCGATCAACTCCCCAAGAAACTACTCTACTCGAATATCGACCCCATAAAACTATGGACTACCCAAAAATCCAAACCCTGGATCCCATATCAATATGTGAACTGCAATTCCTTATGAAGTATATTCCTGAAACATATCAACACCATGAGTCTCCTACAAATAACACACGACCTCCATCTGGAATGAGTCTGACCTTTAGTACCATACCAAACCCAACATGGCCTCCACCGACTGAACATGTTGTTGCCATAGTGAGGTACTACTAGACCTCAATGAATCACCAACAAGTGATGTTCTCCCCCCAAAACTAAATCTCAATGGAAAATCAAAGTTCTTTTCCCCTGCAAAGATCCACTCGCCTCCATTAGTCAATGAAATTCCCAACCCTATAATCCTAGGGTCCCATGCTAATATCTAAAAGGGACCATTACACTGATGTTGCACTACTATGATCATGATTGTCTACCCAACGCGTACATATTGGATCACCCACTCCTAGATCCTCATGCTAAAATACCTGAGATAATTAGGTCTAGTATCATGAAGCAGAACCGGTAAAGGTATCCCTGTGGAACCAAAATCTTCCCATCCATTTCCATACTCAATCATGAGTATCAACAAGGAGAACATGTCTTGCCACATAGAAAAAATACCAACAAGCCATCCCAAAATAATCCAAGAGTGAAGTATGTTTCTCTCTGTCGCAACCTAAACCATCAAAAGATGACACAAACTACTGACTAGATGGACTCCTGGATCCCATGGAAAAATTGGATGTTCATCACTTCCAATCCCCACTAACTGTTGATGTGAGATACTGGTAACTGTTGGAAGCCCTCCATTCTCATCTAAATGATAATCTGAATCTGTATCAACCTCTAGAACATAATTTGTCCCACAGTTGAGGGTGCTCTCCATCACGCCCCAAGCCTCATATGATTATCTCGAATGAACCACCCCTATCCTGCTATATATAATCAAGTCACTCCCATCAAGTGGTCTTTTCCTACCAACTATCCATGTCCCCTACCACTGTCTATCTCCCCCTATGTTGTTGTCTATGATGAAAGTATCGGAGAAGGATAACATAAATAACTGCAACTGTATGTAGAACTCGACAATATCATAGACTTTAGTAAATCCCAAGGACTTGACCAAAATCTCATCCATTAGAACCCATGGTGAATAATTGCCTATACTCATCACTAAACTCCAACCATCGGGTACAATAGTTTGTAACTCCACAAATTGCTAGTCAATCTCTCTTCCTCCATCATCACTCATATAGTTGCTGCTACTATGAAGGTGATATCCCATAACTATGTACTGCTGCAAGGGAGAGGAATCTCCATGCTACACTAAATATGTCTCCTGCATGCAGTCCAATGCATCCCCCTGAATCCCACTGTACACCTTTGCATGCTCCTATGAACTATCTCCCATCATCATATACCCCTTTATAGTCATGAAAGCTCCTATATCCTCCTGCCTCATCACATATCCAAGGTGTACTGCTGGATCAACCTCTACATGGATGTCAGCCAATCCTGGAACCAAAATGGAAGTGTCCTCATAATTTCTCATGGCTTTGGAATCCGGAGGTGTATGTGTATGACCAACCGACTCAAAACCCCTCATGGAGGGTGTCCCCTATGGAACTTGGACATCCTCCAACATCTTCTTGTCATATCTCTCCATACCCATCAACAATCCTAGATACTCCTCCATCATCTAGCATTCCTCTAATATGGTCCTTGATTCCTGAAGGGTTGTCTGTGTGCCTTCCAAGAATCCCCATGTGCTTTCCAACTCATGAGTGAGTCGGTCCACCTTAATATCCTTCTACCTCAATGCCTTGTTATACATCTCTCCAACCTCCAATAGGTAATATCTATCCATCAATTACTATTGGTAGTCATCCCCCATCACATTTACTCTCTCCTTGAGTGTATGGAAGTCATCAATGACAAGTCCCCCATCTGAACTATCATGTGCCATCAAGGCCCTCCAAAAATATGTTGCCACCAATGCATGTGTATAATCAATGCATCTAGTGGCTGCCCTGATAATGTCCTCACTGAATTTCAACTATCCTATCAAGTGTCGTGACTCCTTATCACAATCCTGTTGAGTTTCTATCTCATGCCTCTCACTGCTAGTGTCAACAATGGAATCCCCAACGACACACTCCTCAAAAGATAAGGCACTGAACGACTCACTATCTTGAAAAGAGGATGAGGTTGAACAATTCATTAGATCAAATGTGTAACACACCCATCCCCATAAGTACCTTTTAGGATATGGGGTATCAAATTTTTGCTTCTTCTAATGATATCAAATATTCTCTATCACAACTCCATTGTCTTCTACTCGTCAAGAGCTTCCCAACAACAACAATTTCGCTCAGAACTAAGCTCTAGAACTAGGGTTATGACCTTCCAAAGTTGTTTCCTCTCTTACTATGATGTGGTGTCAACGTGACGCCTCATTGTCTATGCCAACTGATGTGGTGACACCCTGGTCCTAATGTGGCACTAGCCTAACCTACCATGGTGGAACTTCAATCCACATAGGCCTACAACCATCATTGCTCATAACTTCTTCCGACACATTCTTTGCTTACCTCTGATGAATATGGTATCGATGAATATTCCTTTTTGATACCCTCCATTCAGAGTTTGAACAATTTTTACAGTATCACTACCCTGAACCCAATGTAATGAGGAATATTCCATTTCACCTCGATGGACGGTCTTGATACATGAAAGATCTCTCGACCTATGGTTAGGATCCATTCAGTGCCTAAGGTTTACCTTTCCTACTAGAACCCACTCAAATTGTCAACCAATTAAATACTAACATGCGTCATCACACTGATGCTCTTAGTCAATATCAACTCACCTTTCTCTCTCGATTTGATAAGCGGGACCTGTGTTAATCAATGATTGAGGTTGAGTTTCATTTATAACCTAGGTCACTGCTGCCATTGTGTGCTTGTCTCTTGACATGACATGTGGCTCAATATATGCTTGACATGTGGACCCATCATGGCTCACCATGTCACCATAGGGTGCTTAGGCTCGCTCGGCCAGAGAATGACATTTGTCCCTCTCCTACAAACCAATTAAAATACTTAATTAATATTTCTTAAAATACCACTCTTTGATATTTAATTACTTAAACCTCATTAGGGATAACTATTCTCCACAAACTAATTACCCCCGTAAACACATTTTTACTTTGCCTAATAATTTACTTAAGTACCATTTTTGTAATGATTAACTTCTAAGCTAATTAATTATATTATAACATAATCCCTATTATGTTCTAATATAATTAATTAGATTGTAATATACATAGGCTTTTAATCCTTGATTTATGTATTAATTGAAGAACTTGTCTTATGATTTCATGTCATTAACTTCACTTAATTCAATATATATATATAGGAAAAGAAAGGGAAAAATAATATATTTAATTATTATACGTCATTTCAGGAAATTCAGACTTCGTTCATATGAACGCTCCTCATATCTCCGATGACAAGACTTTGAAGGATTGATGTGGGGAGTTTCTATTACAATAATTTAATATCTTAGTACCTTATCTCTTGGACTCCGAATTCTCGAACTCCATTCATGTGTGCGCATTTCATTTATCCGACGCTCCGAAAAAAAAATGTTTTATTATTAAAATATATACATGTGACCACGTCAATTTCAAAGTGTAGTAAGCCGCCGAAATCTCTCCTTTTCGGTGACTAAAAGGATGGACACGGGATTCTTAAGTCGTCGAAAGCACAAAAGAGTCCAGAATGGAATTCTTTCTACCCAGATCACGTTTTATGGTTTCCAAATCCCGTGGGAATGATTTTCAATGAAGAATAATAATTATAGGAATACAGATCATCCTCCTTTCTAGGCTTTGGAGACATGACAAAGAAATGAAGCTAAATGAAATTTTTGCTTTTGACAGAAATCGCTCAGATATCAAAGAAATGTTTGGAGCTCTTTGATCTTCACTTGCAATTTGCCAAATAATGTTGAAGACTGTCAGATTCGACTTGTAATGATCAGATTGGGTCTTACTTGCCAAGATCTAATTTGATTAACTTCAATTTTAATTATTTCAGATCCATTTTAATAGGATCTTGAAACTTTGATGTAAAGGATATAAAACCTATCAATTCTAAGGATGAAAAGGGGGGGAACAGTCTAAGGATTGTGGTTCAACCTTGGAGATTTGTAACCATATTTCATCCATGGAAATATCTGTGAACACATCTTGACATCAATCTTCTTTCACTGTATTGGTTCAGTTTCCATCTTCTTTATTTTCCATGTTTATATATATTCAATGACAGATGACTGTCATCTCATCTCTTCATTGATATATTAAACCTATACATTGCTTCTCATGTTTGTCCAATGCCTAAAAGCTGTCATCTTGTCACTACGTTGATAAGCTAGAGTTGCAAGTATTCTACCTATTATGTCTGACCATATATTATATGCAATCTTATATATGTATCTGTTAGTGTGATAAGTATTTAAACTGTCATAGTTGGACATTCACATATGATATTGTATGTATATTTCTGTTAGCATAATAAGTCTTCTCCATGCCTTCACAAATTTGATTTAAATCTGTTGAACAGTATAGTAGAAAGCCTTTGATCTTTGAGAGGATTCATGTGTTGTTAAATGAATGTGACTCTTTCAAGTCATCGGACTTGATCCTCTTTATCCTACATTATTGAGTATTTAAGTTACCAATATTACACCCTTTATAATCAGGGATTAATTTCTTGGAGTGATAACAAACTTGACATGAAGAAACATTTTTCCAGAATTCCGACGAACAGATTGTCAGAATTCTGATAAACCACAATGGAAGTTTTCATCAGAATTCTTATGAACCAACCATATTTTCATCATAATTTTGATGAACCAATTGTGGAAATTATGAAAGACCACGATGACACTTTTCATCATATTTTCGATGATCCAACCATCATACTTTCAATGTTTTTTCATTTGAATTTCGATGTAATCATAGTTCATCGTTCTTTTCACACCTGATATGCGAAGAAAATGAGTTGAAGGCTTTGTTGTATGTGAGGCATTTTTTTACACAAATTCAACATTGGAAAATGGGCCCAAGGTAATATTGTATGGTTTTTGGAGAAGTAGGTATCAATATGAATACTTGGACCAAGGTCAAGTGATGAAAATTTCTCATTAGGCCTAAAGCATAGCTTGTAGGGCTCAAGATCCATCAATGATCCCTCAAACCACCACAAATGATCTCTCTGTGGGATATTTGTCCTTCAATTTGTAGTATGGACACCATTATAAGGTTTCAAGCACCAAGTATTGGTTGTACTATACATGGTCAGGTGATGAAAATCAAGTATTAAGACCTAAATTGAGCTTCGAGTCATCCAAATCCTAGAGAAATGCCTTTAACCACAACACATAATGTATTGAGAGTATCATCTCCCTCTTGGTTGGGATATGGGAACGACTATAAGGTTTTTATCCCTAGGTATGAGTCTCATTGCCTCAAACATGTTCGAGGAAGTAAAGTTGAGCCTCAAGCACTACATCTATCTCTCTCTCTAACCTTCCCTCCCCTTCCCCCCCCTCTTT
>ML784692.1:100217-115165 GCA_009831015.1 Picea engelmannii | reverse complement strand
CACACTCTCACTCTCACTCGATCTCTCCATATTCTCTCTCCCCCCATCTAGAACTCTCTTCCCCTCTACCTTTATCTCTCCTTATGATCATTTCTCTCTCTACCCCTCTCTCCCTTTACCTTCCCTTCTCTCTCTCTCTCTCTCACCAACTATTTCACCCCCTCCTCCCTCCCTCTCTCTCCCTCATCCTCCAAGTATCTCTCATACTCTCTCTCTCTATATACCCCCCCTCTCTCTATTATTAGTCTCTCTCTCTCTCACCCTATTTCTCTCTCTCTCTATTGTCAGTCTCTCTCTCTCCATACCCCTCTTTGCCTCTCCCTATATCTCTCTATTTGCATCGAGCAGTCTCTCCATCTTTCCCTCTCCCTCTCTATCCCACTCTCCTTGTAACCCCCCTCTCTCCCTCCCTCCATATCTCTTTCCTCTCTACAACCCTTTCTCTCTCTCTCTCTTTCCCCCCATTCTACCCCTCTCTCACTATCTCCCTCCCAAATGTAAAGTTACAAACATGAAAAAAAATGAACTTCATCCAATTTTCTTTTGATAAAAAAAAATTTGAAATTCCATATTTAAATTCAGCCTACAAAGTTGACATCAAAGTCCCTAATCAATGTTTGAGGTTGACATAAACATGCTTGCCAAGGAGATACATACTATATAAAATAAAAAAATTGATACAAACTATATAAAAGAGAAACTTTGTATCATTAAGGTCTTAATGCTAATAGAACTATTCGTAAAACATAAACGTGGCACATAAGTCTTCATCGTGCCAATAAGTCTCCGCTGTCGAGTTGGAAATAAGGACAAACAAATCAATTCTAATAATGATAATAATGCTAATAGAACTCTGTCCAGTTGACAATAACACCCTAAAGTTTCTATTCAATAAAAAACAAGATAAATAAATTTAAACGTCAAAAAAACAATAAAATTGGATTGGTAAAGTTTAACTAGAATAAAATGGTAATTTGTTTTTTTAAGTTTAACTATAATAAAATTTTAAAAATTTTAGTCTACTACAATAATAGTTTTGAATGAAAACTCATTACTTGAATTAAATTAAAATTTTTAGTCTACTACAATAATAGTTTTGAATTAAAACTCATTACTTTAATTAAATAAAGATACATAAAACTAAATAAAAAGATCTCATTTCATTTTAAAAATAAACCCAATTTTTATATGATTTAAGGATTTAAAATTTTTTCATATAAACAACTCAATCCAATTTTAAGGCATGGTTGAGGAAAAAATGTTCCAGACCTATGTTGAAGCTGTGGTTATGGTAAAATCTCTCGAGAGTGTTGAATCACTACCCAACCACTGGTTGAATTCTATGCTATTCTTTAATATCCACCAATAGCATCTTAGAGAATTCATGCTATTTTGCATTTTAGGAAATTCATGCTATTTAGTAATCCATTATGGAAATTATCATAATATATTAAATGATCCTTATATATATATATATATATATATATATATATATATATATATATATATATATATATATATATATATATATATATATATATATATATATATAAAGTATCATATTAATGAGGTATGTGATCTTAAAGTACTTGTAAAACAACAAATTAATATATCGTACTATTCAAAGAATTCCTAGCAAAGTTATCGATAGATAACAGTTTAAGAAGGAAAAAAAAAGAAAACATGTTTTTGCAATGAAACGAAAGATCATTCCCAACACACGCAACAACCAGAGTCATTCAAATTGAATAGTAAGAAATAAAAGTGAAGCAACCAAAAACATTCTTGAGAATTCTTAAAAATCTAAGAAGGTCGCTGCATGATTGAGACATGAACAAATTCATAGATCTCACTAAGAAAATTAATTAAAAGAGAGCGCATAGTACCTGATTCACACCAAGAAGAGTCCATGCACAATTCATTCTCTCAATTTGCTCTACAGTATCAAAGATGGGGGAAATCAGATTGGAAAAATGGTACACTCAGATGTCAATCATGCAGGTATCTAAGTACCCTTTCATGTCTCAATTCATTGAGATCTATCAATCCGCAGAGACAAGAAACAAATTCTAGGATCCTGGAAATAATATGTGGATTGGCTTGGCCATTATGTGAAGTATTTTCGGTATTTATGAAGGCTCCAGTTAATGTTTGGGAGCATTTTGGCATCTGTGAAGTGTCACGGGACTTCCCCATTTCATGCCTTCCTTCTCTGTCAAAATGATTACCTAATACTTGTAGTGGGTATGCACCATATCTTTCTCCTCAACTACCTTAATGTGTCATATCCTCCTCCTCAACTACCTTAATTAGATATCATTTTTCCAATGAGAAGAACTATATAGTCATATTATAGACTTTTGTTTTCATTGATAGTGCCTTTAGATTTAAATATATTTCAAAGATATCATTTTTCCAATGAGCATAATTATATATTCATAGTCTAGACTTCTGTTTTCATTGATAGTGCCTTCAGATTTAAAGATACTTCAAAGATAGTTTTAAAAATTGTAGAGGTTGGGATCCATAAGCCTATCCAATAATGGCATCATTGACACTCAACATATATCGAACCAAGTGATTCTAGTTGAGGTTTGAGTCCTTAGGGACCTTGGTTGGTAAACAATGTCAACCATTTTCCACTAATAAACTCTACCATATGTCATTTATCCATATGTCTGTATTTCGAAAAATCTTTGCAACAATCTATATTATGGGTATCTAAAAATTTCTCAGCAACACGAATCTCCTCATCTAAATTAGCCTAATAATATTATCTTAACAATCCTACTCACTAACGCTTGACCATTACAATGGAAGATAAATAATTGAACTCTGAAATTTCTTGTTATATCCCTAAATTCAATAAGAAAATCAATCGAGCCATTAGAAAATGGAAATGACAAAGTTATAAGAAAATTGCATGTATCACATTACTATTGATCATGAGCCCGTTTAGACCATCTCCAGACAATGTTAGCTGCTAAACACCGACTAAAAAACCAAACAAATTTGAGATCAATGTGAATATTTAGAATTACAACAATATAATCAGAGTATATTCCTCTCATGTGATCATTGAGATTATCCTCTGTTTCATGTTTCTCATCAAGCGGTGGAACATGCAATAACAATCTCATACATGCCCAAACATACAACACAGATATGAAATGAAGAGCACATGAAACTGGAATCTCTCGAGAGAAGAGGATAGCATAGCAAAAGCACAATGTGAATGAAGTTTAAATTTACGTTTCGAACTTCAGGATTGCCTTTGAATTTATTTTTAATCTGTGCATGTTAGATTTTCTAACGGTAAATCCTTTTGTGCATGTTATCTTTTCTGAAAGATCATCAACATTCTCCACATAGTATTTAACACGATCGACACTCTGATGCTCAACAAACCAGTCTTTATACGAGGGTGAAGTTGTTGGTGTTAATACTAGCTTGTTGTAGAGCCTTTGGTGTGGCTAGATAGCTTGGTGGGATGCCTTGCTAGGCATTTGTATTGTTGGTTATGGTTTACTATTTATGGTGCATGCCCTTTCTAGGCCTTTGTATTGTTGGTTATGGTTTATTGTTGATGGTGGATGCCCTAGCTAGGGTTTGGGAAGCAGTTGGAGAGTCCTTTCTTGGGAAGAGTTGAGGTATTGTAATTTATCTTCATTTGCATAATATATTAAAATTTAAGTGTACTATTGTTGTCCTGACATTATATTTTGCATATCTGAAAATTAGACTTTGGTTGCTCATTGTTATGAGTAGTTTCACGGTTGTTTTAATGAACTAATTTGTTGGGACAACCAAGCTGAAACATTATGTGTTTTGGCATGTCTATATGAAACAATAAATCAGATTTAGTGCTGTAACAAATCTACCATTATAAAAGTAATTTTCAGATCTATGTATTGGTTTAGATTGTGCCCCAAGGGTTGTGATATTCATCTCTTTTTGAAGTACATTTTCAATGCCTTATTGAGCTTACGTAGTGAAAACATTGGAAAAAATTGAAGTATTTTCTGTTGTAATAAATATTTCATATTCATCCATAAGGTCGAAAGTTATATGAAATAGATCTGGAGAACCTCAAGTAAATGAAGTGAAATTTCTAAAGTCTTTCAATGTGCAGATTTTTGAAATTTCCACAACATTAGTTTTATGATTATTATTAAATATAAGTTGTATCCTCTTCCCTTAATGGTTACACTACAAATTACACCAAGTTTGTCTCTAAAATTTAAGCACTGATATAGACTAAGAGGCTTGGTGAATATGTCCACAGTTTGCACCTGAGTTGCACAACACTACAACTCCGTCTTCATTCTCCACTAGTTGCTGAATTTAATGACTTTGCATCTCCACATGTTTTGTCTGCTCATGAAAGATGTGATTTTTTCCATCTTAAAAAAACTTTGATGTCTCAACCAGTGTTACAAGAACTGAACCGGAACTGGTAAAGCCGGCTGGTCCAACCGGTTCCGAGCCTAGACCAGTTCAAACCACCCCCTGAAACCACTTTAGACCGGTTTCATACAGAACCATTTTTTTTTGCCTGAACCGGTCGGTTCCGTACAGAACCATTTTTCTTTTTCCAATGATGCCCGCAGCCGGAAAAGTGAGGGGAATTTTGATTTTTTTTAAAAATTTAGGGTTAGGGGCATGCACGAGAAGCTTCTAGAATTGTCTAGAGCCCCTAATGAAGCTATAAAGCCAACCCCACCCCCTCTCTTTCACTCACACTACTCATTTGGCTTCTCTTGAGTTTTTGAGCTAAGGGTTTTTTCTTGAGTTTAGAGAGATGATTGCAGGGCTGAGTTGGAGAGGTTGCTAGGCTGCTTTGGAGAGGTGATTGTTGGGCTCTTTTGGAGAGTTATTTTGCCTCTTTTCTTGAAGCTGATTTGGAGAGTTATTTTGCCGAATTTAGGAGAATATTTGGAGCTTTTTTGGAGCATATTTCTTGGGCAGATTTGGAGCTTGTTTTCAAGGTATGCAAACAATGCACTTACTCCCCTTAAAAATGTTGTTTTTTTCTACGAAAAAAAGTATTGTTGTTTTCAACTTTTCTTCTAGGCTCTAGCCTCTAGCAATTAAAATTTAAAACACATAGGGTTTTTATTTGTTTCCATGGCTCTTAAAGACAAGCAGGATCCAAGATGGCTTCATTGCCAATTGATTGATGGGTCAATGGTTTGTAATTATTGCAAAAAGGAGGTTGGTGGGGGGGTATTCATAGGATCAAACAACATCTAGCCAATGCAAAGGGGAATATAAAACCATGCTTGGAAGTTCCTGATGAACTGAAAGATGAGATGATGGGCCTTCTTGAAGGCTATCAAGCAGATAAAGCCAAGAATAAGAAGGTTCAAAAATAGGTGGGGAGAAGTAGTGGTGGAACTAGATTTGATAATGATCCTTAAGATATAATGCCTAGTTTTGAGGAATCCTCTGCTTTCCAAATCCCTGAGCATGATCCTTATACCAATCCTAGGGAAGAAGTAGAACATGTTGGTGGAAGTGTCACTAGTGCATCAGGATCCAAAAGGCCTCGTGGTAACCTTGACTCATTTTTTTATCCTGCACTACCCCTGGTTCTCAACCCATTATTAATGCCAAATGGAAAAAGATAGAAAGGGAGGTTGCTTGGGAATGAATTGCTAGGTGGTGGTATGATGCATACATACCTTTCAATGCTCCAAGGTCTATTTATTACCAACCTATGTTGGATGTTGTAGCTTCATGTGGATCGGGCTTCAAGGGACCTGGTTATGAGAATATTCGAGGGAATCTGTTAAAAAATGAAGTTGAAAGAGTAAAGGAATACCTCACAGAGTTCAAGGAGTTATGGTCTAAAAGAGGGTGCACAATCATGTCTGATGGATGGACTGATCAACGATCTCACACCATTCTTAACTTCCTTATTTCTTTCCCTAAAGGAATCATGTTCCTTAAATCAATGGATGCATCTGATCAAGTGAAAGATGCAAATTTACTATTTCGTCTTTTGGATGAAGTAGTTGAGGAGGTGGGGGTGTAGAATTTTGTACAGGTTATCACAGATAATGCCACAAATTATGTTGCAGCTGGAAGGATGTTAGAGGAGAAGCATCGTGCCATTTGGTGGACTCCATCATGTGTAGCCCATTGTTTGGGCCTCATGCTTTAGGATATTGGGAAAATTGAGTGGGTGAAAAAAACAATGGAACAAGGTAAAAACATAACAAGGTACATCTACAACCACTCATGGGTTTTGAACCTTATGAGAAAAAACACTGATGGAAGAGAGCTTGTCAGGTCAGCTATCACACGTTTTGCAATGAATTTTCTTATGTTGAAATCCATGATTGACCAAAAAGACAACTTGAGGAAGATGTTCTCTTGTGATGAGTGGAATGCATCTCAATGGAGCAAGAAGGCCAAAGGAAAATAAATTGTTGAAAAAATGTATGAGAAATCATTTTGGAAAAGAGCAGAGGAGATAGTGATATTTAGTACACCTCTTGTGAAAGTCTTGAGAATGGTGGATGTTGATAAACCAACCATGGGTTTTGTTTATGAGGTCATGGATCAGGCCAAAGAGGCAATAAAGGAAGCATATCAAGGTAAAAGGCAAAACTATCTTCCTTTATGGAGAATCATTGATGAGAAATGGAATAAACAACTCCATCGGCCTTTACATGCTGTAGGATATTACTTGAATCCCAAGTAAGTAGTAAGTAATTTCAAATTTTTTAAGAGATATTATTAAATTTTAATTCGCAAATGTTTAAACTTTAGCTAATGTTTCAAAGTTCAAACTCATTGACTCTTAAGTTTTAACTCTTTGAAAGGTACCATTGCAAAAAATATTTTGAAGCAGATGGGGAGGTAAAAGAAGGATTATACAAATGAATTGAGTGCATGGTCCCTGATTCCAACAAACAGAATGAGATACACAACAAACTCTTGCATTTCAATGAGAGTATTGGTACATTTGGCATGGTTATGGCTGTTCGAAGTAGAGAAAGAGATCCACCAGGTATGTAATTATAAAGTCTTTCAAAGTTTCAATTATATTATTTATGGCAAAAATTAAATCAAACTTTCAAAATCCTTTGCTAAATCTCTTTTGTCTTTACATGTAGCTTATGGGTGGCATCAATTTGGTAGCCAGTGCCATGAATTGCAAAAAATTGCAGTTCGTATATTGAGCCAGACATGCAGTGCTTCTAGGTGTAAACGCAACTGGAGTGGTTTTGAGCGTATACACACCAAGATAAGAAACCATTTGGAGAAAAAATGGTTGAATGATATGGTCTTTGTTCAGCATAACCTTAGGTTGAGGTGCAACCAATTGATGAACAAGACCCCTGAATCCAACAACATATTCTTAGATGATGTTGATCCCTCATCATATTGGGTTGTGGAGACTCAACTAGCAACTTTTGACCATGAAGACCTTTCTTGGATGGATTTGGTTCCCGAGCCACATCAGGAGAATGTGTGCACCGATGTTGCACCTGTATCTTTGCCTTCTGGACCAGGGGAATCAAGCCAGACTTAGAATCACCCTGTTCAGTCTACTCATGTTGAGAATGTAGATGATGACTCCAAGTCTGACTCTGAGTTCTCTGAGTCTTCCTTTCAGTATGTAGATTCAAATTATTAGATTGAGTAGTCTCTGACTCTCTAGTATCTACTCTCTACTATCTAGAGTTATTTTTGGCCATTTAGAGCCTTTTTGATGATGTATTTTGATTCGGCTATTCATATGACTATGGACTCATGGAGTGCCCTTACTCTTAGTGGTATTTTGGTTTTATACACTATTAATTGTTATATATATATGAGAAACTTTGCAAATTTGTGTATAATGGTTTGGATTCACATGGATGCACATGAATATATATGAGAAACTTTGCAAATTTGTGTATAATGGTTTGGAATCTGGATTCTGGAATTGGATTCACATGGATGCACATGAATATATATGAGAAACTTTGAAAAATTATGTATAATGGTTTGGATTCACATGGATGCACATAAATATGTATTTGTTTTTCAAAAATTTGAATATTTTATGTATTTTTAGTGACCATTTTTTTGATCTGTTTTTTTTTTTTCGGTTCCAGTTTTTGGGATCGACCGGTTCAATGACTGGTTCGGTTCTGGTAACATTGGTCTCAACAAAGTGTAATAGGATTGAATTTTTCAACTTGCAAATCAACAAGTATTTTCAACCAAACCACCTCCCGAGATGAAATAGTGCTTCCTTATACTCTACTTTGGAAGATGAAAGTGTTGTTCCATGTTATTTTTTACTCAACCACGAACTTGCACTTGTACCAAGAGTGAAAACATTGCTAAAAATTTTCAGCACATGGTAACAATTCTAGTCTGATTTCTAAGCTACCTACAAAGGAAACATAAACTGAAATTTCTGTTAAAATTGTGCTGATTTTTACTAGGAATTGAAACAAATCAAACTGGAGAAAGTAGAAGCAAGTACGCAAATCTGAAATTCAAATCACAACATTGTTTACTATTCTTGAAAACAAGAAATTCATAGCTATGCTTCACCCATTACTTCCTACTCTAAAAAAATGAATGAATAAAACCTATACCCATGCCTTCTTATATAACCCAAGGTATCTTTAGGTTTAAAAAATTACCTTGGAATCTAATTTGGATTGATCCCAAAAACAGACCCAACCTTAGATATATTTCAATCTTGGGACATGTGCCCTTATCTCTACATGATGGATAGTCTTTGAACTTCATGATAACGCTTTACTAAGGACACCTTCTCTGATCCAAGTACATGGCCACATATTTTGATTTGTTGCCTTTTGCCAATTGCAACTAAATGCTACCTGACACGTGCAACTTAGTAAGAACATATGCAATGCCTTGATCCTGTTGTCCCACTTGGTTAATTGTATCAATGAGTAGACTATATAGCAATCTATAATCTAGTTTCAAAATCTATATTGGCATCCATGCATTCTTTTAAATGGAGATTAGTTTTTCTTTGGTTGGCAGGGATTTTTTTGGTTTGTGATATTAATGATTGGGTACTTGGGATTCTTTCCATAATATTTGATTTCACAATTCAAATGATACACATGTAGAAACTTAAAAATCCCAAGAAAGAAAACTTTGATTTTAAAGACAACACTCTGCAAACATGTCCAAAATATTGTAGGGTCTAATGCAGGTAAAAATCCTCAAGCAATCCTCTAGAGTCCATGGTTGAAATTGTGTGACATTCTTTGCTCCAACCTCCAAGTTCCAAGTGTAGGGTTTCTCCTTGCATTTACAACTCTGTTTTGCAGTACAAGAATGACACGAATGATGCGGTTTTAGTTTTTTAAAGGGAACTTTAGTGCTTTTTTCTTTTCCTAATGAGCAATTTACTTTTTACGATCCTTCTTGAGCATGCCTTTTTTCTTTTCTTCTTTTTATTTAATTTGGGGCCTTTTCTATCAGCCATTTCTCGTAGGCTAGAAACCTACAAGAAACGACCAATACAAATGTTGATTGTTTCTTAGAAATGGGTTCTTGTCCAGAAATGGAAATCATAATAGTTTTCTGGTGTAGTTTATGTTTTGGGATGTTTTTCTGCTAGAAACAACCCCCTCATATACAATTGATGGTAAGTAACATAGATTCGAAAGGTCTAACACACCAAAACACAATTAGGCTTGAAATTTGGGTATTGTCTATGAAATGGATGCATTTATTGCATGAGGAGAAATAGATTTGTACACTAAACAATTCTAGGAAATTTGCATCGTTGGATGTAGCCTAATAAAGAGGAGGTTGGTAAATTAAATCCTATTGGAGGCTGGTAAAGTAAATAATATTGAAGTTTTTCTTCATAAATCTCTCAAACCTACTTTCCCCAGGATTGTTGATGCATGTATGCAAGAGACTAGATTGGAAATAAGATTTGACACTGCTTATGTTTGTCATGTGTGTGCAAGAATAAATTGTAGTTTAATAGGTATTCAATCTTGTCAAATACATAAATTAGAAAATCACATCATCACACTGTACACAATGAGTTTTGTATTGTAGAAACCCTCTCAAAGAATCAATCTCCAAGGATGTATTAGTAAATCTGCAAATAACAAAGTATGCATAAAATCTGTGAGCTTTGGTCTTCCAAGAATTACTGTCTGAAAAAACATTGTTACATAGTTTGACATACCTATGCTTACAACTAAACTAAAATTCTTCTATGTAATTGAATTTTTGACAGAGTTCTCTATATTTCTATAGTCAGAGACAAGGAACCTTCCTGCATTCTTAATAACTGGGCTATCTCCTATGCTCAATATAACATATAGACTCCTTGTTTGAGGTTGTTCTTTGCTCTGTTAAGCTTTTTATTTGCCTATGTTGGCTTATGAATAGATTGCTTGGATGTCAACTATCCAATATTGATTTTGAATCAATAATTCTCACACTCTGCTACAATTTAATGCGGTGCTCCCAATGTTTCTACAATTTTGTCTTTCTTTGCTAATTTTTGTTAGGCTAGCACTCCCTTTCTCCTTATTCTTAGTACTTGCTATACTTCTTATTATTATTTTTGGAATGTTATCACAACTTTCCCTCGCCTCTATCCATTGGCTCTAGTGGCAATATTTGTCCTTCATCGAGGTTTGATTGTTACCACACAATCAAGGATACTCCAAAAGACTCCATTACCATTCCAATTCAATGCCCATCCATGAAAAGAAAATATATGGATCTTGTTACTCTTGCTATTTGTTCTCCATTAGATAGATTATTTGAATTGAGAATTACACAATCCATTGAGGCCATCATCAGAGGATTTGACTAAGGATAATTAATTATGTAGGGGATTTGAATGAGGCGGTGACAACTGTGATTCACTACTCAACAAAATAGAGATGTGACTTCATTCAAGTGCATTGAAAACCTATTTGGTAGCCCACTCTTTCTATCATGGAAAAATATAGAGCACTAACCTAGCCTTCACTTCCTCTCTATTTTCATGTACTTATATGCTAGCAACATTAGTCTCAACGAGGAATATCTCATCCTTCATCCCAACCACTCTTCATAAAATTTCTTGCAGATGGTGTGGCTTCTATAAATGCCTAGTTCTAAGGCTGTTAGAGGGATATCTAAGGTGAATCCATTATCTATGGTAGCCCATTGATGATTGAGGATGCCAAAGTTGTTGAGAATGTTCCAAAATTTCCACACAATTTCTACCTAAACACACCCTCAATTTTCCATTCTTCTTGGGCACTATAACCAGGGGTGAAACCTATTCACTATTAGATATTTGGTAAATGAAACCCACATCAAAATGTTTTTGTAATTCTATGTTAACTATATCTTGCAATGCAAGGTTCATTCTTCTTTGAGGTTGACTTATGGATGTAAATTTTTCCTTGATGTAGATGTGGTGTGTACAGATGTTTGGATGAATTCCTTTCACATCTTTGTAATCTCAGGAAAATGTTGTTGTGTGATTTTTAAGGACAATTAGCAATTGTTACTCTTGAGAAACAATCAAATTAGTGTTGATTTCGGAGTTTTAGAAGGGAAAATTTCCATTTTTTTTTACTGCAGCTTGGTCAATCTTAGTAGTGAGTAAATATTTCCAGGAAACTTCTTTTAAATCAATAGAAATTTTAGATTGTTTTGTATTCCCTTGGCCATTGTAATCTTCAATTTTTACAAAACTAGAGTAAAACTTTTGCATGTAATTTGAAATAAAAGTGTCCTCATATGTGTTTTTCATGGCTAAGGATATTTCTATGGTAATGAGAGGGTGTATTGTTTTTGGATATGTTTCCTCACCTTCTTCTTATCCCACTCACATATGCATTTTTGTTTCAATAAGTGGCTTAGTAGGGGGGTAGAGGACAAGTTTATTTTGGGATTGACCATCTATGATGGTCATATTTCCTACCCTACATATGATATATGCATTTTTTTTAGCTAGCCAAGGTATTCCTAAAATGAGGAGGTGCCCATTCAACTTATATTTGGATTGAAGAACTATAAAATATATTGGATACTCCCATGAATCAAGAGACACCATTACATCCTCTAAGACTTCTTCAAGATTTATAGTGGATCTATCTTCTAGCTGGAGTATAGTAGGCATGTATCTCAATAGTTCTTGAAGGTCTAGCCTAAGCATAGTGTCCTTTGTTATAACATGATCAATTCCCCTTGGTCTATGAAGGTATTTTGAATCAGGTTCTTGTTGATATTAAAATTTACAAGGCTGCCTAGATATAAGTACTTAGGGACAAATATTTTTTCTAGCATAAGATCTGCTAGTTGGCCTATCATATTGATTGTAGGATAACCTTTCCTATTTCTTATTGTATTCTTAATGAATTCTTCTTTGATGAATTTTTTGTAGATAGGAACATTCTTAAGAGAATGGATGAGAGGAATCTTGACACATAAGTTTTTGAGTTCTTCTAGGAAGTCAATTTCTAAGGAGATGTAAGCCTTTTTAGTTTCTATCCTTTTAGGATAACATGGGTTGGTTTAGGGGTAGGTTGTGGGGGATCATCATGAAATTTAGATATGAAGGTTAATGATAGTTCTTGGAAGTATAACTCTTCTAAAGTTATTGAAATTGTCTATAAATTCTAGGATGTCTATAATTATTCCTTCGTTGTTGTACTTGTTCTACAATCATAATTTATCTATAGTTGCATTGATAACCATGTTTTCCAAGTCATGTAGCAAAATGTATTAGAATGTCCTAGGAGTCATAGCACTGTCAAAAATTGTTGGGACAATTAGGAATATACGTTCTCTATTTCCTTGAACAAATTCTCAAAATCACACCAACAACCTTTGATCTTCATTCGAGGCTTGATTCTATATGTTGTTAAATGTAGAAGCTTGATATTGGTGCCACCAAAGGTTTACACATTGCCTATGGATGTGGGTAAAAGAGGTTTCCATGATAGGTTACCTCAAACTTTAAAATGGATTTAGTTGAACAATGATAGATGTGTAGATCCCTTTATAAATATCAAATCCATTGGAATCTGAACATTACAATACTACCAGAGAAAATAAAGTTGACATATTTTCCTCAGCTTTGATTTCATTCTTAAAATAAAAGGCATATCAGATCATAAATTAGTCTAAATAAGGAGATCAATTCCTAAGTAGAACACATATGTTTTTTCCTTATGGAGGACCATGCAGTGGGTCTCAATCTTATGTCAGTTAATGATGGGAAGTTTAAATAAAACTTTGTAGAAATTGAAGATTGATCTGAGGATATAAGATCTTTGACCATGGATAAGCCAATGGACTAACCATGGAACTAGCCTTTGTTGGAGAAGTTATAGGATCTAGGGTTTTGTCCATGTCCCAAGTTGTTACCTAGGATCCATTTTTCTCTCATTTGCCACCCCCACATTGTTATTGAGGCATAATGATTGCAGAACTTAAGCTGGCGTTGACATCGCCTTTAGTTTTTTTTCCATCTATTTTGTGGTGGATACCATTTTCTTTCTATTTTTATGAGTGGATTTTTCCTTCCTCATATAGCATTGTTTTGTTGATAGAAAATAAGGGGAATGTACTCATGTAGATGGAAAATTTCAGTCATTATTATTTAACTCAACTAGGGATTAAGTTTTTCCAAAAAATAATAAAAAATGTATATCAATAGCTAGATTTAAAGTATTTTTAATTCAATGGATGCTATCATTGTAGTGGTCAAATTATCTCAATACCATGAGGGAAACTCGTTCTTTATCATATACAATTACATATGTCTCATAAAATGGCCAAGTAACCAAATCAAAGTGGCATATTTTCTATTGAATATTTTGTTCGATATTAACATGATCATGATTCTATCTTTTATTATCCATATTGAAAGATTTTCCAACTCACAAGTTGGATTTGGAGTGAAATTTCCCAAGTTGATGTGTTAACATTCTCCCTTACTTTACCCTACCAACAGTTTCAGTTTCATGCCTTGTGGGAAACCTTTGGCTTGTGATGGTTATCTATGTGATGTTACATGCTATATTACTACAATGGAATATCCCTATGTAGGATTTTTATTCCACATTAACACTCCTTTCTCATACATCCACACACACTCTCAAACTCATTGAATCTCCCAGATTAGGCATGTACAAGGTCTGATACCATATAAAAGAATATGAAATATGCAATAACATACAAAATAAACAAATACAAAATATACAATAAACTTTAAAACACATTGTCTTTTATTATTCTCGTTGAACATAGACACATAGATAAATAATTAAAGGATATTTGACAAGTTCAACTTCCCATAGAATATGAAATACCACATTTTATTTAAAAATAAAATGAAATAAATATAACAGCTAGTTGGATGTCCAACTCTACATTGTTAACAATATGAACAATGGTGGTTGCTTCAGAATTCTACAAAAGTCTCTTCTAATCTCTATTCGCAGGCTCATACATGGTGCTTGAGCTCTATTCTACAACTGTTACTTAAAATTATAACTTGATCATACCTCAGATGATTAAGAATAACTAATTGTAAAGTTTGACTTCCTATGTTAACAAGTAGGTACAGAAACAAATCCTCCCATGTTGGTTGGTAGTATCATTTGCACCATTCTATCCCATCTTTTTTTTTCTAGTTACATCTTCAACGAAACAAGTTGGTAAGAATTCAAGACTATAACCTGTTGGAAATATGGCTACAGCAGAGATGACGCAGATGATCAAGGTTGTCATTGATGGCAATTGATTGTGTATGATGAACACAGATGCTGAATCTCAGATGTTGACATGTAGATGCTGAAACACAAATGCTGAATCTCAGATGTTGAAACGTAGATGCTGAAACACAAATGCTGAATCACAGATGTTGAAACGTAGATGCTGAAACACAAATGCTGAATCACAGATGTTGAAACGTAGATGCTGAAACA
>ML784692.1:68536-93346 GCA_009831015.1 Picea engelmannii | reverse complement strand
TATGTTTATAACTCTGAATTTCACAGTAAAGACTCACTGCCACTAAGATTAATGATTCAAAGTGAAAAATGAGAGTAAATCGTTAATAATCTACACTAACTGATTCACCCCCCCCTCTCAGTTAGTTCATACCTGTAACATAACCATCAATGTAATGTTTATTTGCTTTGAAGCTAAGTATTGAACCCTTTTTGAATTATTGGTTTATTGTTTTTGGGTAATCCTTGAAGCTTTAAGTCCACCAACGTTTTGCAAACACCACTTTAAAATTTTCTTAGGCTTTGGTGGTGTTATTTCACTTCAAACAATATGTATACCTTCAAAAGGACATGACAAATCAATTTGATCTAAAGAATTCTGGCCATAAAATATCAATTTGATTTGAATGATCCTAGCTATAGTCTTCATCAAATACATCATGTTTGTGAACAACTATGATCTCCTCTTCCAATTCAGAGAGCCATTATGCCTTAAACGCTTCTATGTATTCTATAAAAATACACTTCTTTCTATTGTCCTCAAGATTATATGTTGTTTTTTCAAAACATGAACATATACATTAAACCCAACCACTTTAAAATGACTAACTCGTGGTTTCTTACCCCTCCATGATTCTACAATTATGATGTGTGTGATAGCCTTTTGCTAGAACTATGTCAATAAGATATAATTGGTATGCACCTCTTTTAATTAAAAATCATTTGACATGATTTAGATTTGAGCATACTTTACTCCCTATCCACATTAGTTTTCTTTTTCTTTGCCACATCATTCTGGTTGGGAGTATGTTAATAAGTTAGTTACCTTTGAATTCCATGATACTTGTAGTACCAATATAAGTCCTTAGACTTTCAATTCCCACAACCATCAATTTTTGAGAGCCCATGAAACTTTCAATTCCCATTGATGGGCATTTTGGCCCTCAAATATGATCTAAAATTTTAGTTTCCCATCAACAAACATAGAAAATGTGGTCAAATACATTTGAATATATAGTTAAAACCATAAAAATGATAGGTAGAGATCCTTCAAAAATTCCAATACTGTAGCCTAGTGTTTCCAAAAACAATTATGGTTTTGTACCTAGTCAATCAATTTCACTTAGATAACCCATGTAAACTTATTATTGAAAAAATTAATCATATTTAGGTTCAATGAAGAAAGGTTGTTTGGAACTTGGGCAATATACTAATTATTGGAGAGGTTTAGAGAATTGAGGACTTGTATGGATCCCAATGAATAAGAAACACGATCTCTCAATTAATTTCTAGCAAGGTTTATTTCCGTGAGAGCATCATAGATATATAATGTGTAAGGTACAGACCCAGAGAGCATGTTATGCTACTAAAGAGGCCATTATTTCTTGCATCTAGTCTAGCAAACAACAATGCCTACCTGATTCTTTTATGCCAGCTTCCTAAGAACTAGTTATTTTTTATGATCAAAACAAAGTTTTTACATTTCTAATTTATTGATTCATTTCACCCTCAAAATTAGTGAAGATCAAATTAAATATGGTGGCATTGGGTAATTCCTAGAGACAGGGTGGTATATTATTTCTTAATTGAAATTTTTCAATTCAAACAATCCCCATATGATTTGAGAATCTCGCATGTGATGAACTTTTGTAGAATAGGAAAGAAAAACATTTTACCTCTTTACAAATATATAGGAGTATCATACCAGTGAACCCATTATCTAGTGCTTGTATGTTACTAAAATCTGACGAACTACCAAGGATTTATGGTAATGGGCCAATGATATTGTCCCTGTACAGAGATAATTCTTTGAGATACCATAACTTGCCAAACTATTTCGACTTTTTCCCAAAAAATGTTTTGATGGAGATAAAGAGACACCCATTTTTTCAATATTTCAAGCTTAGAGAAAGCCCCATTGAACGACTATTAGAGACACAAAAATACCTCAAGGACATAAGATTTCTAAACCTTAAAGGGATATCTCTTGTAATATAACTCTATTAGAGTTGCAACTGATACAACTTCATAAGCCTTATGATTTCTTATGGTATAATTTATGTTAAAGAATTGTAGACAACTTTAGGTTTCCTAGTGATTTAATATTATTGATGTAAGGCAATATAGGTTCTATTAGCTACCAAAACATTTGTTCTTTGACAAGTTTATACTTTGTAGGGAGATCGGTTTGGAAGAATTAGGTAAAGTTTGGGTCAATAAATTAGATGTAAGGTTTAATGTGTTCAATTGACTATAATTATTCAATAACCTGCCTTGAGTGATTCCATAGAAAAAATTGTAACCCAACTAAATACCCTTAAAGACCTTTGGCCTGTTGGATTACCAAGAGGGGGAGGGGGTGAATCAGTAATAGAGAAATTTAATCATTTTTAACCATATAATCCAAGTGTTATATCAATGAAGCATTATCATCCAATAATTGTAGAGTAAATAAGCAATGAACAAATGAACAAACACACACATACATAGTACACTAGTGTTTTACGTGGAAACCCAAATTGGGAGAAAACCACAGAATGGTTTTTCTTATATGTCTTGAAGAATTACATTCATTGGAAGCACCAAATTCCTTTGTTTTCTAGCTACAACTGTAAGGAGGCTCCAACCCCCTAGTTTCTCAGGATACAACCCGAGGGAAGCTCCAACTCCCAAATTCTCCGGATAAAACCAGAAGGAGGCTACAACCCCCTATGTTCTTCAGCTACAACTGGAAGGTGGCTACAACCACTTTTCCTTGCCCTATCCAACCGCCCTGAAGTAGAAGTAGAATGATGGAACCACTGTCACACTATCACTTTGAGATATACTGCTGTAAACCTGTACCAATAAATCTAAACCATGCATCAACCTGTAATCAACCTGTACCATAAACAAGTGCATAAACCATGAACCAACCTGTACTAGAAAACCTGTAATCAACCTGTACCATAAAAAAGTGCATCAACTATGCACCAACCTGTACCAAACACCCTATAATCAACCTGTACCATAAACAAGTGCATCCAACCATGCACCAAGTATGTACCAATAATGTGTCAACTACTCATCAAATATGCTTATCAATATGTACCAACATAATCAACAATACACCTCTGGCGCAGACCCCCAATCCTCAGAATCGAGGTCCGCACAAGATCTTTACTACAACCACGCTGAGGGTTAACCAACCCCTTCGTTTAAGCCACAAAGGACTTCAGATTTCGGGCTTTCACGATCCCTAATGCCAAGCTGCTCAACTCTTCCACTTGCCGAAACCCAAAATGATGATACGCTAAAATCTTTGACCACGCTTTGCTCCTGTATTGGGTTTTTCGCCTTTTTGGGGTTGCGGACTTCGTGATTTCGTGAATCTTGTTGTCGAGGTTCTTGACCATTCCACCTTCCAAAACCCAAAATTCCAATATTCCGAAATTCTTGGCCGCACCCGCCTACACAACTGTATCATGTTTCGTGATTTCGGGAATTCTGGAACACGGAATCCCGACCTCTTGTCTTCTCAACTACCGAAATGCCGAAACCCGAAACAATATCTCCAATGGGATCAATGGCTATAAGCCTCCCTTCAATCTGATGGCCCATGTGATTTTGGACTTTTGGGTACCGGGAGTCCAAGACTCTCAATCCCAGAACACTGTCCTCTCGGGTTCCCAAACCTCGAAACAACAAATTTCTGAAACACCACTTCACGCTATTTTGCATTTCACAACTTAGGGGGTTCTCATGTGAAGAGCCCGAATTCTTGTCAACGGGAATGATGAAATCCCGATTCTCAAAATGCCGAAATACCTCTTCACAATATCCCGGATTTCGCAACTTCAAAATCCTAAATGCAAGGGCCCAAGCTCCTTGTAATCAAGACTTCAGGTATTCCGAATCCCGAATTACCAAAATCATGAAAATCACATTAAGTTTTGTCGCAATTTGCGACTTCTAGTCTTCCACACCACTATGCCCCAATTTCTTGTCCTGAAGACCTCCAAAATGCCGAACTCTGAAATTCTAAAACATGAAATTTATGCTCTTCACCTTCACATGTGATAATCCACTTCAGACTTACAACTTTCGAAATGTCGAAATGATCTGGTAGCTCCAACGGATCAAGATCAACAACCCACGTTGATTCTAGGTACCAAAGTGATGGGTTCATCTGCCCTTATCCACCTTGCAGCTTCTGTAGATCCTACAGTCCTCGATGTTTCAGAAGTTATCCTCGGAGAATTTCGACCGTCCAATTTCTCCCCTCTAAAGCCTCTAAGGGAACTTAGGCTTCTTCACTAAGATTTTATCCTTATATTCTCTTGAATACTTCACAAACATCACTCCTCCTGATCTTTCTTGCAACTTCGAGTCCCTAGAAGACTCATGCATGCCCTCCTTGTGGCAATCCTTCAAATAATTTTGCGTATTTGAACTCTTGACTCTATGCACCTTCTACGACAACAGTCCTTCGATTTATCAATCTTAGTTAATAAGTTCTAAGATCTCAACCAGCCTGCGCACACCATGCATAGCTTCTATGATTTTCCTACACTTTTGTGGAATTGAGAACAATGGTATCCCTCCTGAGCTTTTAAAGATAAACTTTGAACCTTCATCAATGCACACCTTGCAGATGTTTCACTGCACTCCTTGCAGGAAATTCTCTCTCAGGATGAGAAACAATTGAAACTCATTCTCTCTTTCTCAGACTTCAAACATTAACATGAAATCATACATTCAACACAACATAAAAACAAATCCATAGCAGAGAGAGTAAACAACCATAAGCATATCATTCAACATGTACATACATAAAGCATTATAACAACATGAGTCTGAATCAAAGCTTTTTATATTAATTCAGAACTTATGTACATGGGTTCTTCTCTTACAACTTCCTGCTACATCTCTTTCTTCTGTATGCTAATGTGATTAATCCTACCATCTCTGATTGATAAAATGATACAAAGATGAGGGTGTCTATAGTCATTTTCCCTCCAGCTCCTAAAACTGTCTAATCTAGAATTTAAATCTACCTACTTTCATTAACTGGGCATAAATGTCTCTACATCCTACAGATGGGAGTGGATCACTCAAGATCTGTTTACAATATGGAAGTACGCCTTCTTTTAACTATTACATTAATATCTGCACATTTAAACTTTCAAAATCACTTTCAACATGTGCAAAATGCGCTGGCATTTGTCCTAGCCATCTTCTGCCTCCACACTCGCTTGACTGCTTACAATGCTTACGATGCTCCTGCATCATACTCCCTCGCTTGAAAATTTTAATGGACTCCTGTTCATGAGCTCTTGCACGGTCTATCCATGCTTCTGAATTTCTGCTTCATTCTCCTAGCTGGTATCTTCAACTGGATGTCCCTTCCATTTGACCAAGTATTCAAAATACTCTTTTCTCCTGGTCCTCTTGTTGACTCTCTTGTCAAGTATACTTTCCATCTGTGGATTTTCAGCTATAGGCATTTGTTTGGTCCACTAAAATTCTGTCTGTTCACTGTCTTCTTCAACTCTATAAGGGTACAAATCCGAGATGTTGAATATCGGTGAAATTTCGATCCCATCGGGTAATTCAATCTCATATGCATTTACTCCAAATTTTCTTACGATATTGCATGGTCCAATCTTCTTCATTTTCAGTTTATTATATGTTCCCCTTGGGAACCTCTCCTTTCTCAGGTGTGCAAGAATCAAATTGCCAACTTCAAACTGAAGTTCTTGCCTATGTTGATCTTCTCTACGCTTGTACTCTTGATTCGAATTATGCAATCACTCCTTCACTTGGCTGTGAAGTTCTTTCATTGCCTCTGCAAAATCCTCTGCACTGGAACTTCTGAATTCAGTCTGTTCTGAATCCTTCAATTCATAAACTCCTCTTGGTTGTATTCCATACACAATTTGGAATGGACTCTACCCCGTGCTTCTGTTGAGTGAATCATTGTAAGAAAATTCCGCCTATGGAAGAATGTGATCCCACTGGCTATGGTGTTCAGTCACTAGGCTCCTTAGTAAATCTCCCAAGCTTTTGTTTACAACTTCTGTCTGCCCATCCATCTGAGGATTATACACTGATCTAAAAGAAAAACTTGTCCCCAACCTCTTCCATAAAGTCCTCCAGAAATTTCCAACGAACTTGGTATCTCGATCTGAAACTATACTCCTTGGCAAGCCGTGAAGTCTGACAAGTTACTTGAAAAACAGGTTCGTAATATGAGTTGCGTCGCTGGTTTTCTGTCATGGTATAAAATGTGCCATCTTTGAAAATTTGTCTACCACCACAAAGATTGAATCAAATCCTCTTTGTGTCCTTGGCAGACCCAATATAAAATCCATTCTCACTGCATCCCACGACCTCTCAGGTATGGGTAATGGATAATACAACCTTGTATTTTGCCTTTTTCCTTTTGTGTGTTGACAAATCTTACATCTGTCCACAAATATTTTGACATCGGTCCTCATCCCTGGCCAAAAATATGAGCTATTTAATTTTGAGAATGTTTTGTCATAACCAAAATGTCTGACCAATCCTCCATTGTGTTTGTCTTTCAACAGATTCTCCCTCATGGAGCATTTTGGAATACACAGTTGATTGCCTCTAAATAATAATCCATCCTGGATCATATATTCAGTCCATTGATTTCTGTCCCTGAGAATTGGATTCTCAGATGCCTCATATGCCTCTTTGAAATCTGGATCATCTCTATACATGTCCTTGAGGTTATCAAAACCCAATGTGTTGACTTTGAACTCCTGCATAAGCAAACATTTCCTGCTCAAAGCATCAACAACTTTGTTAGCAGTTCCAGAAATATATTTAATTACAAAAGTAAAATTCAGCATGTATTCAACCCATTTAACATGTCTTTGGTTCAACTTCTCCTGTTGAGTTATGAATTGTAAGGCATGATTATCACTGTACAAAACAAACTCTTTAGGAACAAAATAGTGCCTCCACTTCTTCAATGCCTGTATGACCGCATAAAATTCCTTGTCATATGTGGAGTACTTCAATTTCGCTTCATTCAGTTTCTCACTGAATTATGCGATTGGTCTGTCATCTTGGATCAAAACCGCTCCTATTGCAAATCTGCTAGTGTCACATTTGACCTGAAACGTCTTGTTGAAATCTGGCAACACTAAAATTGGTTGTTCAGTAATATTTTTCTTCAACAAGTTGAAACTCTTCTCTGCTTCCTCTGTCCAGTGAAAATATTTTTGTCTTTTCTTCACCGTGTCCATCATCGGTGCACTAATTCCACTGAAATTTCTGATAAATTTCCTGTAGAAACTAGCCAATCCATGAAAGCTTCTAACTTCAAATATACTCTTCGGCAATGGTCAATTCTTAATCACCTCCACTTTATCTGGATCCATTTTCAACTTATCTGCAGAGATAACAAACCCCAAATAAATGAGCTCTGTCTTCATGAATGATGATTTCTTCATATTTATCAACAACTTCTCTTGCTATAATCTCCTCATCACTATAGCCAAATGCTTCAAGTGCTCTATTTCTGTTCTACTGAAAATCAGTATATCGTCATGATATATAATGACGAATTTCCCTATAAACTCCTTCAAGACTTCGTTCATCAACCTCATGAAAGTAATAGGTGCATTTGTTAAGCCAAATGGAATAACAAGCCATTCATACAACCCTTCATTCGTCTTGAATGTTGTCTTCCATTCATCACCTTCTCTCATCTGAATTTGATGATAGCCTCTTTTCAAATCAATCTTTGAAAAATATTTTTCTCCACTCAAGCAGACCATCAAATCATCCATCCTTGGCAATGGAAATCTGTATCTGATGGTAATCTTATTGATCTCTCTTGAGTCTGTACAAATTATCTATCCTCCATCTTTCTTTGGGATGAGCACTGTTGGAACAACGCATGGACTCAAGCTTTATCTAACCAATCCCTTGTCCATTAAATCCTGGACCTGTCTCTTGACCTCTTCATTCTTCTGTGACGTCAATCTGTACGCTGCTTTGTTTGGTAAACTAGATCCAGGTATAAGATCAATGTGATGATTTATACTTCTTATTGGTGGCAACGAACGAGGAAGTTCGTCCACTACTATATCAACAAACTATTCTAGTAACTCTTGGATTTCCTCCGGTAAATCATCCACTCTTGTACTGGTTAAACAAATTCTAGGCTTCCTGACCACAATGAATTATGTATCTTCCTTCTTCTTAACCTCCTTAAGAAGTTCCTTCCCACTCATGAGAAGTACAATGTTGCTTACCTTTGGCTTCACTTCTTTATCCTTAATTGGCAACAACATGTGAGTTCTCCCATTCTTATCCAGGGTGTATGTATTCTTTCTCCCATCATGAATCACATTCCTGTCATATTTCCATGGTCTACCCAGCAATAGATGACAAACATCCATGGGAATGACATCACATAATATTCCATCCTTATATCCTCCTATTTTAAATTCAACTAAACATTGTTTAGTGACATTTACCAGATGTCCTTTTTGTAGCCATGAGACTCTGTACAGGCTTGGATGCTCAATAGTCTCCAGCTCCATCTTTTCTACCATCTCTGTAGAAACGATATTATCTATGCTACCACTGTCCACGATGACTTTTCATACCCTCTCTTTTGTTTTGCAAGCAATCTGAAAAATTCTGTTCCTTTGGGATGAGTTCTCTACCTCTTTCTCTAACGTTAAGAGAACTTTTCTCATCTTCAATGATCTTTCACCTTCAACATCTTCCACCTCAACATTCTATACTTGTGCTTCGGCAATGTGAGTTTCACCACCTTCTTTCTTTTTTTCTGGACATTCATAAGATTTATGTCCATTTTTCCCGTAGGTAAAACATTTATTTCTCCACCTCTGCCTCTTCCTCTTCCTCTGGTTCGAGGAAAAGTATTTCTATCAACATACTGTCATTTCTGTGAGCTTTCACCTCTCTCAGTTTGAGTTTGAGGTTTCTTCCATTCTTCTTTAGGTTTCTGATTTCTGTCTTGGGCAATTGTTTTGCCTCTAGCTTGACTTCTACCTCGGCCTCTCTGACCTTGTTTTCAGCTCAACTTCTCTTAAGCTTTCAGAGCCATCTGATAAGCATCCTTCACATTCTGAAGGCTCATCATGCTCATCTCATCCCGAATGTCGTATCGTAGACCATTCATGTACCTGGCAACCTTTTCATCATCGCTCTCCTGATGACCTTATCTGATGTTTATCTTGTAGAAATCCTCAGTGTACTCCTTCACTGAACCCAACTTCTGTCTCAAATTCTGCATTTTCCAAAAAAAAGTAATTTGATAATCTTTGGGTATGAATTTTGCCTTCATCTTTGCAACCATTATATCCCAACTCTTGATCTTCTGCTTGCCTTTGCAGCATCTGTTAGCTTGTAGTTCATCCCACCACAATGGTGCATGTCCTTTAAGTCTTGTGACAACATGTTTGACCTTCTTTTCTTCCTCAACATCTTCATAGTCAAAATATTTATCCAGAGCTCTAATCCAGTCTAGAAGCTGTTCAACATCCAGGTTTCCTTCATATACTGGAATGTCCATTTTTTCTCTAGCACCTATCCTTGCAACATCCTTGAATAGGCGTTCATCTGTTGCATCTTCTGTTGCAACTTCTTCATTTTCGGGTTCATTTTCACTTTCAGATTCACTGATATCCCCAGCACCAACTGTGTGCCTTTGTGTTGTTTCTATGGCATCAAGCCTGGCACGTAATTCACGCATCTCTCTTTCCCTTGCAGGATCAGGTAATTTCCTGTCTCTTCTTCTTGGCATTTCCCTTTCTTCTAGTGGATTAGGTATTTTCTTGTCTCTTCTTCTCGGTGGCATGGATACAAAATTCCTCTTTTACCTGCTACAGAAAGCAAAGAAATATTTCTACGCTCTGATACCACAGTTGGCACAGACCCCCAATCCTCAGAATCGAGGTCCGCAAAGGATATTTACTACAACCATGCCGAGGGTTAACCGACCCCATCGTTTAAGCCACAAAGGACTTTAGATTTCGGGGTTTTACAATCCCTAATGTCGAGCTCCTCGAATCTTCCACTTGCCAAAACCCGAAATGTTGATACGCCAAAATCTTTGAACACATTCTGCTCCTGTATCAGTTTTTTTCGCCTTTTCAAGGTTTCAGACTTTGTGATTTCGCGAATCCTGTTGTCGAGGTTCTTGACCTTTCCACCTTCTGAAACCTGAAATTCCGATATTCCGAAATGCTTGGCCGTGCCCTCCTACACAACTGTATCGTGTTTCATGACTTTGGGAATTCCGGAACAAGGAATCTTGACCTCTTGTCTTCTCAACTGCCGAAATGCCGAAACCTGAAACAATATCTCCAACAGGATCAACGACTATAAGCCTCCCTTCAATCCGATGGCCCACATTATTTTAGACTTTCTGGTACCAGGAGTCCAAGACTCTCGATCCTAGAACACTGTCCTCTCAGGTTCCCAAACCTCGAAACATCGAATTGCCGAAACGCCACTTCACGCTATTTCACGTTTCGCAACTTTGGGGGTTCTCATGTGAAGAGCCCGAATTCTTGTCAACGGGAATGCCGAAATCCTGATTCCCGAAATGCTGAAGTACCTCTTCACAATATCCCAGATTTCACAAATTCAAAATCCTAAATGCAAGGGCCCAAGCTCCTTGTACTCAAGACTTCCAGTATTCCGAATCCCGAATTACCGAAATCCCGAAACTCACATTAATTTCTATCACGACTTGTGACTTCGGGTCTTCCACACCGCTGTGTCCCGATTTCTTGTCCTCAGGACCTCCAAAATGCCGAACTTCGAAATTCCAGAATGCCGAAATTTCTACTCTTCACCTTCACATGAGATAATCCACTTCACACTTCGGGAGTTTGAGTGACCAATGGTTTCTCCCACACTTCAGACTTACAAATTTCAAAATGCTGAAATGATCTGGCAGCTCCAATGGATCAAGATCAACGGCCCACATTGATTCTGGGTACCAAAGTGATGGATTCGTCTTCCCTTATCAGCGTTGCAGCTTCTATAGATCCTATGGTCCTCACTATTTCGGGAGTTCTCCTTGGAGAATTTTGACTGTCCAATTTCTCCCCTCTAAAGACTCTAAGGGAACTTAGCCTTCTGCACTAAGATTTACTCCTTATCTTCTCTTGAATACTTCACAAACACCACTCCTCCTGAGATTTCTTGCAACTTCGAGTCCCTAGAAGACTCCTGCATGTAATCGTTGCGACAATCCTTCAAATACTTCTGTGTATTTGAACTCTCGACTCTGTGCATCTTCTGCAACAACAGTCCTTCGATTTCTCAATCTTAGTTAATAATTTCTAAGATCTTGACCAGCCTGCACACACCTTGCATGACTTCTCTGATTTGCCTACATTTCTACGGAATTGAGAACAATGGTATCCCTCCTGAGATTTCATAGATAAACTTTGAATCTTTGTCAATGCACACCTTGCATACGTTTCATTGCACTCCTTGGAGGAAATTCTCTCTCAGGATGAGAAACAATTGAAACTCATTCTCTCTCTCTCAGACTTCAAACATTAACATGAAATCATACATTCAACACAACATAACAAAAAATGCATAGCAGAGAGAGTAAACAACCATAAGCATATCATTCAACATGTACATACAGAAAGCATTATAACACCATGAGTCTGAATCAAAGCTTTTTATATTAATTCAGAACTTTTGTACATGGGTTCTTCTCTTACAAATTCCTGCTACAACTCTTTCTTCTATATGCTAATGTGCTTAATCCTACCATCTATGATTGATACAATAATACAAAGATGAGGGTGTCTATAGTCATTTTCCCTCCAGCTCCTAAAACTGTCTAATCTAGAATTTAAATCTACCTACTTTCATTAACTGGGCATAAATGTCTCTACATCCTACAGATGAGAGCGGATCGCTCAAGATCTGTTTACAATATGGAAGTATGCCTTCTTTTAACTATTACATTAATATGTGTGCATTTAAACTTTTAAAAGCACTTTCAACATGTGCAAAATGCGTTGGCATTTGTCCTAGACGTCTTCTGCCTCCACACTCACTTGATTTCTTATGATGCTCCTGCATCAACCTCATGTATGTGCCAACTCATCAACTACTTGTTTCAACCATGTACTCAACATGTACCTCAACCAAAATCCCTCATCAATTTCATCATCCAAATATAATTTGTAGCTCTATAATAGACCTGGTGTATATGATCACATTCCTGCAAACCTTCATTAAATTTAACAACAAGCGACTAGCATTTTCATCAAACTTTTCTTTAGTCTCACATGCCTAGTTTTGGATTAATCAACAACCCTAAATTGAAGTAATCATAACTTTGTACCTGCAATGTATAAATATAATAAACTGATACACAATGTTCTTCAGTGTGTTTTATGCAATTCCTTCAAGTTTCACTACTTGGAAGCTCTCAGAAAAGGAATTATAGCAAAAATGGCATACCTTGCTGAATTTTGGCTTATTATAGAGATCATCCTTGTAGAGCGTGCCCCTCACTGAATATTTGTTGAAATGATCTAAAAATGTTACACAACATACTAAACACTGTACCCTAACCAAAACATTTGGTTTCACTGAATTTGGATCTGTTATGAAGAAGTTATGACGTATTTACTCGAAACACATGTTTTTGACTAGTTTCAGGAATAGCCACAAACCCTATTTTCCACAGAGTGTAACTCCCAAAATACAACAACCCACAAGATGAATTTTTTTACCAAAGATACTTGGATATGTTTTCTCAATGGAATATAAATTTCACGATCTGAATCATTATAGAAAAAAAGTTATAGCGAAAACGGTGAGATGACCTGTAAATAACATACCTTAGAAAGCACCATCAAAAGAATTTATCCTTCATTGCATTTCGGCCTTCTTTTCTTCCCTTTCCTCAGAATTTTGGCTTATATATCCTTTGTTTACCTCATAAACCTATGGGAATTCAATATTCTCAAGTGTTATTAAAATGAGAGAGCCTTGCCTCTTATATATACTCTCAAAATAGCTTCCTTAAAAACATCTTCTAGGTCACTTGGCCCCACTTTCCTTATTTTAGGGTTAACCCACTTCTAATTTCTCCATTAAATTTATTATTGAAATAATTTATTTTGTATTAATTTTGAATTGTAATACACTCATTACTTCACTTTATTATTTACCTTTTAAAATCTCTTAAACCACTTTGACTACTTTGACCTTTTGGGGCTTCTAGATAACATATGAGGGTCATCCAACTTCGTAAAGCCATAACTCTCAAACTGTGAGGAGTTATGTGACAATTCATGTTGATCTTGGCGATTTTACTTCTCAATGTGACAACTTCTTCTTTAAGCTCCTCAACCTCTTCTTCTTTCTTCATTATCTGAGACTTCATGACTTTTTCTGTTTTTTTTTTCGCTTCTTCAAGCTGAATTTTTAATGTGATTATTTCTTCTTCAAGTCCTTTCTCTTCTTGACCAAACTCTACCTCAAGATGGTTTAGATCGTTAGTTCTTTCCTTAAGATGATATGTCAATATCTTATCTCTCATTTCTTCTTCTTCCTTCTGTGTTGCTATGTTGGTTTTCAAACACTGCTTTTGATATTCAAAGATTTCCTTCGATCTTTCTGGCTTCTTCTAGTTGAGTTCTTAAGTTCGTGATGACTTGTTGGGCTTCTTAAAAAATCTGAACACTTTCCTTTTGTTTTGTCAATTCTATCTTGAGTGAATTGTTTTCTTCTCTTAGTTCATCTAAAGCACTAATCAATTCTTCTTCATAATTGTCTTCCTTTTCAATTATTTTTCCTGTCTCATTTCCTTCATGGCATTCTATTTCAAGATATTCATGTTTTTCACAATTAACACAAATCAACATACCTCTGGTGATTATGTACTCTTCATATTCTGAATCTTCTTGACATGGTGAACATAATTCTTCCTCTTTGACATTTTTGGATCTGTGATGGGTGAAGAATATATGTCATGTAACTTATCCCAAAGTTCTTTTGCTGATGAACATTTACCAACCTTTTCTCTTACCGGATTAGGTAATCCTTCCCAGATGAAATCCATTGCTATTTTGTTATTCTTCCTCAATTCCTTCTTGGTTGCAGTATTTTCCCTTTTTGAACTATCATATCCTCTAACAACTGATAGCCAAATGTAATGTCCCTGTGCATATAAAAATACTTTCTTCCTTATACTCCACATCTCATACTTAAAACCATTATGACCATTAAACATTGGTACTCCATTCTCAGAATAATCCATGATCTCCTTCCAGTGGTTAAAATGTTTCCTTAAGGAACCGACTCTGATACCAATTGTTGGATTATTGAGAGGGGCGGTGAATCAGTGATAGAGCAATTTAATCCTTTTTAACCATATAATTCAAGTGTTATATCAATGAATCATTATCATCCAATAACTGCAGAGTAAATAAGCAATGAACAAATGAGCAAACACACACATACACAGTACACCAATGTTTTACGTGGAAACCCAAATCAGGAGAAAACCATGGAATGATTTTTCTTATATGTCTTGAAGAATTACATTCATTGGAAGCACCAACTTCCTTTGTTTTCTAGCTACAACTGTAAGGAGGCTCCAAACCCATAGTTTCTCAGGATACAACCTAGGGGAAGCTCCAACTCCCCAATTCTCTGGCTACAACCATAAGGAAGCTACAACCCCCTATGTTCTCCGGCTACAACCACCTGTCCTTGCCCCGTCCAACCGCCCTGAAGTAGAAGTAGAATGATGGAACCACTGTCACACTATCACTGTGAGATATACCACTGTAAACCTGTACCAATAAATATGGACCATGCATCAACCTATACCTCAACCTGTAATCAACATGTACCATAAAAAAGTGCATCAACCATGCACCAACCTGTACCAAACAACCTGTAATCAACCTGTACCATAAACAAGTGCATCAACCATGGATCAACCTGTACCAAACAACCTGTAATCAACCTGTACCATAAACAAGTGCATACAACCATGTACCAAGTATGTAACAATCATGTGTCAACTACTCATAAACTATGACTCATCAATATGTACCAACATCAACAATTATACACCTCATGTATGTGCCAACTCATCAACTACTTGTCTCAACCATGTACTCAACATGTACCTCAACTAAAATCCCTCATCAATTTCATCATCCAAATATGATTTGTAGCTCTGTAATAGACCTGGTGTATATGATCACATTCCTACAAACCTTCCTTAACTTTAACAACAAGAGACTAGCATTTTCATCAAACTTTTCTTTAGTCTCACATGCCTAGTTTTGGATTAGTCAACAACCCTAACTTGACGTAATCATAACTTTGTACCTGTAATGTATAAATATATGAAACTGATACACAATTTTCTTCAGTGTGTTTTATGAAATTCCTCCAAGTGTCACTACTTGTAACCTCTCATAAAAGGATTTATAGCAAAAATGGCATACCAAGATGAATTATGGCTTATTCTAGAGAGCGACCTTGTAGAGCATTCCCCGCACTGAATATTTGTTGAAATGATATGAAACCATTACACTACATACTAAAGACTGTAACCTAACCAACACATTTGGTTTCACTAAATTTGAATCTTTTATGAAGAATTTATGACGTGTTTACCCGAAACACTTGTTTTTGACTAGTTTCAGGACTAGCCACAAACCCTATTTTCCATGGAGTGTAACTCCCAAAATACAACAATCCACGAGTTGAATTTTTTACCACAAATACTTGGATATGTTTTCTGAATGACATAGAAATTTTGCGATCTGAATCATTATAGAAAAATTTTTATAGTGAAAATGGTGAGATGACCTGTAAATAACATATCTTAGAAAGAACCATCAAAAGAATTTATCCTTCCTTGCATTTCGGCCTTCTTTTCTTCACTTTCCTCAAAATTTTGGCTTAGATATCCTTTGGTTACCTCAAACACCTATAGGTATTCAATATTCTCAAGTGTGATTAAAATGAAAGAGCCTTGCCTCTTATTTATACTCTCTAAGTAGCTTCCTTAAAAACATCTTCTAGGTCACTTGGCCCCACTTTCGTTATTTTAGGGTTAACCCACTTCTAATTTCTCCATTAAATTTATTATTGAAACAATTTATTTTGTATTCACTTTGAATTATAATACACTGATTACTTAACTTTATTATTTACCTTTTAACATCTCTTAAACCACTTTGACTACTTTGACCTTTTGGGGCTTCTAGATGACATATGAGGGTCCTCCAACTTCGTAAGGCCATAACTCTCAAACCGTGAGGAGTTATGTGATGTTACACATACCACCGGAAATGGAATGAAATGTAATATCCATATAGAATAGTATTATCTGAAATTATATCATAACTCATACCATTATCCATCAAACAATCTTGGGTCCATTACCCAAACCTGGGGTCTCCAACTTCTCATGGCCATAACTCTCTAACCGCGAGGAGTTATGTGACGTTCCACATACCACCGGAAATGGAATGACAAGCACCATCCATCTAGGATAGTTTACCTGACAAATTCATTGTCCTTATTCTCATTATTTCACAATTAAGCATGGGTTCTCTTACTACACAAAGCGTCTTCCCATGAGGGATTTCACCATAAGGGGACCACTTTGGAGTTCATCCATATTTACTTCTTATCAACCATGACAAGACAATAATGATTCATCTTTACATCAAACAATCTTGGGTCCATTACCCAAACCTTTGTGCTGCGGGGATTTCTTCAAGGGTTGACATCAATGACAACCAACCTTAATCAACATGGCCCACAAATTCAAGAAGAAGGAACACCATTCGATCCATTTCTCTCCAAATTTATTTCTATGACCAAACCAACCATTTTGCAGGTGCTTCCATTTCATTCTTAATTGGAATCCTATTGATTCCACTAGAGAAAATTCTTCTAAAGTGTCTATCCCTTCTCAAACATTCAAACCTAAAGTGCACATACCATAGATTGAACTCTAATTAGTGCACTTGGATCCAACACAAAGTTGTAGCTACCCACTTTCACACTATGTATTTGTTAACCAATACTTGCAACTTTACTATGCCTTGTAGAGCATGTATATCTCCTCTTGCCTACAACTAACATCTAGTATGCATGCAATCAAGTTGCACTTTCTAAAATGAAATATTGGAAGGCATGTAGTATCCATGGAAACCTAAAATTGCATAATCTAACCTTCCTACATCAACAAACTAAGCTTGGTGCCATGGAATAAAGTACAATATGTAAGGCATCCCTGACACATTGTCAAAGAATCTAGTATGAAACCCTTCATTGAACCAGGGGAATGACCAAGGATACCACAAGAAGTTTTTCCTCTAACTAGGAAAATTGCAGATAATACTATTTTGAGACCTATTTCATGCTTAAATTAACCATCTCGAGGGATCCTTTCTTTCATGATATTTTTGGCATTTACATCAGAATTCAATTCCTTGGAGAGAGGGCACTTCATTGGAAGAGTTACACTTCTATTAGAGGTATACATGGAGGAACACTCTTTTAAAGATAATTTTAACACCAATTGAAATGTATAATGTCTTGGAGAGAGAACACACCCACTTCAAGACCATTTCATGCACTCATTCATGGCAATAGTTACAGACTATGTTGGTAACACTTCATAGGGAGTTACATCCAAACATATCTGTTCTAGGAACATATTGACAAAGAATTAGTTGGGGGCAATGTTATCACAAATAGACAGTCTGAACTCGAACCCACTGGTCCAGACCCTTAACTAACCCCCAAACCAATGGTTGAACCAAGCTAACTATTTCAGACTCATTCAAAACAACTTCAAACAAAATAAAACCCCTCCCCACTCCCTCCCAAACCCTGAAACAATTAATTTTTTCATATTTGTGTATTTAACAGTAAACTAGTTCACATGCAAGTTTCAGTTCCCTATCAATTTAACTCTTGATCGGTTATAGTCTTGCTCCAAGTCCCATTTCTAGTTCTTACAACTTTGTTTTCGATTTACATTCAACTCTAGGAACGCATGGATATGAAACCCTATAGATCATTACCTTTTAATGAAATCTTGATCCGAAAAAAGACAAAAGAAAACCTATAATATGTCCTATGCTATCGAATAAGATCATATAAACACATGAAAAATCTGCTCAAGGAATTTTGGAAACGAAAACTTCACATGGAAAAATCACCAGGGAGAACTTTGTGACCTGCAAAAAATTTGAAGGGAGAACTCAACTTTTCTCATTATTTTCCAAACGACAAACAACATCATTACATTTCGTGAAAATTTTAGGAGGGAAAACTGCATTCCCCGCACTGAATTTCCCATTTTTTCTTGGATGAATGCTGATTTGAAATGTAGAGGGTCAAATTCTAATAAGCGAATGTAGACTCGAATTGCAAAGGGTAGAGGGCTAAATATTCCAGTGAAATAAAAGAATTAAAAATAAAATTTGCGAAGAGGTTAAGTATTTATCCATTAAATATATTTTTTGGGAGAAACTTCATAAATTTCAGAAGACATTATATTATAAAAATTCGCCCACTTGAAATTTTAGGGCCTCAAATTTCGCCAATGGCGAAATTTTGCCCCTAAATTTATCTATGAGCGCCTTGAATACTTGTGAGCTAGCTCACATCATATTAGTGAGCTATAAAATATTACAATGTAATATGTTATAACATATTAGAATGAACCACTCCCATCAATTTTGAAAACAACTCAAAAGCGTTGTCATGGTGTTCTCACGGCCTGTACGACGACATTATGTGTGTCTTGCAATTAGAGACTAAAATTTCTATTGTTTCCAAATACAAAAATAAATATTCTTCCCTTTCTTTGGTCCATGCATCGAAGTTTCACGTGATCAACTCTGTTGGGAACACGCCGCATATTGTTTTGACACCCATTAATCAGGATAAGTTTAAGCTTAAGTACCAAAACTCTGTATTTATATGGGTGCCCTGCAACCTAAAACCACATTGTCCCGATTCCTTTCATATTTTAGGTTTTAGATTTAGGAAGAGACGCCTGGTAACCATGAGGATGAGAACAATATAGAACGTTCTGGTATTCGCATTGGCAGTATAGGCGACAATGATGGGCAGTGCAGAAGTCACCATCTCCTGCTTGATGGTGATCTCTGATTTGATAATTCTAGATATAAACCGTCTGCATTCCCATCTGGACTCTGCGCATAATACACCTCTTTTTTCTACCTACATACATCGTGAGTTGGATTGAATGTTTATGTTTATGTTTTCAAATAATTATGGGTTCAAGACCAAATAACAAAGTTTATTAAAATAATTACACACTAGAAAGAATGGAGGGCATTAAACAAGACAATTCAATCGTAAAATTTTAAAAATTTCAAGATACCTATTGAGATGTTCTTCCCGATGAGGGTCAGAACCAACCATTAGCGTCAAGATGTAAAGAGAAAATAGAAGCAATCGAGAGAATATGCACCAATGCATATGGCTGCAACGACGAACTTAAGGAGCCAAGGAACGAGTAGGCTTTACAAAATTAAAATTAAAATTTCATAAGCATGATCCAATCATGCATGGATGGCATGACAACATACTTGTTATGGCTAGGTAGAGAAGGAGACTGAAACTGAGAACGAAGGGTGTTGTGGGGCCGAGGAGGATGGGAGCTTGGTGTGGACATTCTACGGGTCCCCATCGGGTTCCATTTCGTAGAAGCCTTAGCCTACACCATTATGGCAATCTGAAGTCTCTGCTTAGTCAAATACAATCAATTTTTTGGAATCATGCACATCAAAACGATCTATAAATAACTTTCTCAAGAAAACATAAAGATCATGTTTTTCATCCCTTTTATGTTCAATTATAATTAATGCCATAAAACATATTTTATATGAACTTTTATTTTGATATAAATTAATTTCGTTTTAAACGTCAATGGAGGAGTTATATAAATCTCTAAAAAGATAAAATGATCACCTTTTGGATCTCCTTAAAAAAAATGCATATAAAAGTCTTCTCTATATATTATAAAAGTTTTTTCTATATATTTTATGAGGATCATAACTAGAGAATAGAATTAACCCAATAGATAATAACACCAATCAAAGTATAGAAAAAAAATTCCACACCACAAAGAATTTTGAAGTAACAAATTTTCATATAAAAGAATTCTGAACTAATCAATAAAATGTCTGAGACATCACTTTAAATATTAAATCTATTCAGTGGTAATTAAATGCATAGTGGAAACATTGATTGGGCAATGAAAAGTGGAGTGTATATACACTATTTTTTAATCTAATATATATTATATATTAAGTTATATTAAGTTAGGAAATTTATAAAACTAGCAAATGAAAAGGGGAGTGTATATACATTATTTTTTAATCTAATATATATTATATATTAAGTTAGGAAATTTATAGAACTACCAAATTTATGCTATTAATTTTTTAAAAATACTTAATTATCTAAATGTCAAAATTTCAATCTAGCTTTGTAATCTATTTTTCCATATACAATATTTACAAATATTCATAAAAATGCTTGTGTATCAATATTTTCAATTTAAATATCAAGATGATCATAGAAATGATTGTGGTTGAGAGAAAATAGTATCATCCTCCCCACTCCAAATCCTACAACCAACCCCCAATTCCTACAACTAAAAAATAATATATTTTAATATATTGCATTAAAGTAAACAAAACTATTTAAATAATATTTCTTTTTATTATATAAAGGAAACTCATAATGTTAGCGTTAGATATTTTCGTCTTGATTGCAAAAAGAGAAATGTCTAGAAATTTTTCAAAGGGATTTGATTGCGAAAAGAGAAATGTCTAGCAAATCTTCAAAAGGATTTGATGTTTGGTTGGGACGGTGGATCAGGTATTGGGTTTTGGATTGTCAACTCAATGAAAGCTCTTAGATACACACTACGTCCATGAAAAGGAAACAAGTGCAATCAATACTTAGATATTTCGAATTAAAGGTGAAACATGAAAAGAAAACAAGTGCACTCAATACTCAGATATTTTGAATTAAAAGTGAAAGAGGGAAGAATGGGAAAAAGACAATTGTAAATGTATCAATTTCACATCGTGTTCAATTAATATATGCACAAGAGTGAATGTTCAATAACCAGAAATCCTTTCTAATCATGAAAAAAATTATTGAATGTTCAATAACCATAAATTATTTCTAATCATGAACAAAATTACTTGAATATGATTTTATGAAGTACACTCAATCACAACAAATCTTTTACTACTGGCGGATCTGTAAACATTAACCATCAATATATCCTGCATCAACAGTCATTTAGATATCCTACATCAACAATCATTTAGAGATAACATAGTGTTGACTTGAGATTTCTAATCATGAACAAAATTGTTGAATGTTCAATAACCATAAATCCTTTCTAATAATGAACAAAATTACTTGAATATGATTTTATGAAGTACACCCAATCACAACAAATCTTTTACTACTAAGGGATCTGTAAACATTAACCATCAATATATCCTACATCAATAGTCATTTAGATATCCTACATCAACAGTCATTTAGAGATAACTTAGTGTTGACTTGAGATTTCTAATCATGAACAAAATTACTGAATGTTCAATAACCAGAAATCCTTTCTAATCATGAACAAAATTACTTGAATATGATTTTATGAAGTACACCCAATCACAACAAATCCTTTACTACTGAGAGATCTGTAAACATTAACCATCAATATATCCTACATCAACAATCATTTATATATACTACATCAATAGTCATTTAGAGATAACTTAGTGTTGACTTGAACTGGAGATTTGTAATGGATTTGTAATAAAAACATGATTAAATAGGAGACCCAACATTTTGCCAAAATATAAAAATTATTATTTAAACATAAAACCATTTATAATGATTTTGATGCCAAACTCATCTATCTCTGCCCCTGAGAAAAAGCCTTCAAGCCACCTTCATATTTATCAATCAACGTTCTTGTGTTGCCAGCATGGAAAAAATAACGAAAAGGACAAAAGCTTGGATTTGGTTTTTGATTTAGAACAAGCCTGAATTTATACCAAACAGTGTTGGGAGATGGATAGTAGACAAGTGGTCTCAAGTTATAACAGGCTTTGATCATATAACCATAAAAACCCTTCTCTTGGACAACGAAGGTAGGCAAACCGATGAGCACATTGTGCTACCAGAACTTCTAGTAGTGAAATACAAACTTATTGGTGTAGGAGCCATTACCAAAAGTTCTGTATGAATTAAAAATTTGCAATGGCTAGAAATTGGCTAAGCCTATGCAATTTAGGCAAAAGTTCAAATTTTTTTATGATGTAGATTTAGGTGCCAATACATAACATTTGAATTGAAATCTTATTTTGTGATGAATATACACACATTCTTTTTCACAATAACACCCTCAAACAAATTTTAAATTTGAAAAAGATTCCAAATTAGTGCCAAGATCATAAACAATTGCATCTTCTGGCAGAGAAACACCTACAAGCTCGAATGTAACTCGATTGCATATTGTGCGAGAGAAACTACATTCTTAATAGTCTCAAATGTAATCTTACAGTAAAAATCCACATAATATCCCAGTTTGAGCAAAGTGATGTTTTTGATATGATAGTAACCTTGTTTGTAAGGAGAAAAAAGAGACTTGTATTAACTTGATTGATGATATGGCTATCAATATAACTCCATTACATACAAAATACAAGGCATCAACCACCTTAGGAACTATTCAGAAGCATAGGCTTTGTTTAGTATTTGAGAAGCATAAGCTTTATTTAAAGGTATTGGCTAAATGTTTTACCTTTGGGGTTTTTTTGGTAGGAATTGGCTGGAATGTAAACTTGGACAAGATCTCTATTTTCTGTTGTTCAAATTGTCTTTCTGAATGCATAAATGGATTCACTCAGATTATACAAACTTAGCCACTCAAATTTGCAGATCCAACCATTCATCACCGGGCATTCATCTTCATCACCTGATTTAAGACAAAATCCAACGGAAAAATTGGCCAGAAAATCTCCAAAAGGTAGGTAGAACGTTTAGAAAACCCCCAAAAGATAGGTAAAACGTTTAAACTACTCTTTATTCAAATGTCTTATTAGTCACTTGCATTACAAGTGGCAACAAAAAGACACCTATAGCGTCTATCGTTCTTCCAAGTACCTATTACAATAAACTTTAAACAAACTGGTTGCGGTACTCTTCAACAGTAGTGTATTTCACATCTGGGTAGAGCCTACTAGCCTCCACAATAGCAGGTTTAATTTCAAGTTTTGTTTGATCCCCTTTCACAAATGTAGAGTGATAAAGTGCCATGTCAATATTATTTCGGAATGGTGTCTCTGCATCACCCACCAAACGATTTAACCATAAGTCACTAATTCACTCTAAACAAATTAACAATCATACAGACTCTCAAGCCTAAATTTCTAAACAGATTAACAATCATACAGACTCTCAAGCCCAAATTTCAGCCAGCTTCTCCGAACCAAAAACAACTCTACTCAGTGCATGTAAAGTGAACAAATATATGCATAGAATGAACAAATATATGCATAAAATTCTTCAAGAGGAAATTTTGCTAGAGTCTTCAAATGGTAGGGAACGAAGGAAAAAGTTTCCATATCCTAACCTGCAATTTTTTTCAGCAACTCTTCTTCCGATATATGGATCTTTTCCAAAGCCTTGCCAATCTTCTTCTCCCACAGAGATACAAGCTCATTAATAGAATAGTTGTTACCAGGAAGCATGGGATACAAAGACTTGTTCAGAGCTCTAGGGTCATCCGCTGCCTTGATGGTAAATGTTGCAACATCCTCCTCCTTCACAAAGATAGCTGCATGCTCATGGAAGAATGAATTAACAACCATACAAAGGCTTGTAATAGAATGCTAGTTAGAGAGAGTAAATGTTTGAGCAAAGAGTCCATTGTAAACACCTTTGGTATTTCCATCTCCAAGTATGACAACGATATCCCTTTGAGGGACAACAATACCTAGCTGCCCCAAACTTGGCAGATAATACCCTGCAAAACAGTTACTAGTGACATATGTATAAGGGATGCCTTCTGCCTCAATGGCCCTAAGAAGAGCCGACACACTTGTAAGAATAATGAACTTCAATACGAGAAACCTAATTGGGTATGGTAAAATTGAATCTATCCACTACATATAACAAATTAGATGGAACGTTGTGTACCTTCCTTCTTAGTTGGTTATTTGTTTGTTTTCTTTTATTCCCCCCCTTTGTTCTGTTGATTGCTTGGAACTGTATGCTATGCCCATTTTTGTGTGATCCGGTCATGTTGTGATCAATGAGTAAAGGAGGAGAAAATATGCAAAGGATGTAAGTAAAGATGACAAGTAAAGAGACAAGTAAATATTGAGTGTTATAGGAAGGGGGGAGATAGAGGGAAGGACAGGTAGAGAGATATAAAGAGAGAAATGGGGGGGGGAAGTAGAGGAGAGAGATAGAGGGGGATATAGTGAGTGGAAAATGGAGGGGGATACAAAGTGAGGGGTAGGGAGGGAAAGAGATAACAATATTAGAGGAAAGCTTTAGAGTGAGATGCATAGATAGAGGGATAGGGTAGAGAGAGAGGGAGGAGGGAAAGAAGGGGAGGGAGGGAGTGATCCAGGAAGAGAAGAAGAGAGGTCGAGAGTGATATGGAGAGAGATAGAGAGAGAGGTAGAATGAGAAAGAGAGAAAGAGGGGAATAGAGAGAGAAAGAATGAGACTAACAACAAGG
>ML784692.1:36852-68132 GCA_009831015.1 Picea engelmannii | reverse complement strand
AGGAGAGAGAAAATCAAATAGGGGTAGAGAGAGAGTGTGAGAGGGAGGGAGAGGGAGACATAGAGGGGGGGTAGAGAGAGGGAAAATGAGAGGGAGGGAAGCAAAGAGGAATACATAGAAGGGGGGTTAGAGAGAGAGTGAGAGGAAGGGAGGGTACAGAGGGAGACAAAGAGGGGAAATAGAGAGATAAAGAGGGGCAGAGAGAGAGAGAGAGAGAGAGAGAAATATAAAGGGTGGGATAGAGGTTGAAGAGAGAGGGATATGTAATAAGGGAGGGATTGACAAAGCAGTAGAGGGATAAATATAGAGAGAGAGTGGAAGAGGGGGGGATAGAGAGGGAATGGGTGTGACATTCTGAGGCATGTCAATGAAAGTTCTATGTCTAGGTTTTCTTGTGCCTTGTGATGTCTAAGTGTTTCCATGTCTAGGTCTTACCATGTATACGAGTGTGAGGGAGAGAGATAGAGAGACAGGTGAGGGGGTAAAGAGGGAGAGAGAGAGGGGGGTAGATGTAGGAGAGAGAGAGAGAGAGAGAGTTGTACGAGCGCATTTAGATTCCTATAGAATGAGTGCATTCCTATAGTAGGCGAGCCTTCCTAGAGTGTGTGTGCACTCTTAAGAATGCATGCTTGTTCTTTTGAATTAACTTTTTTTGGGCAGGTTTGACAATGTGTACGTTGACTTGGTTGGCTTAGATTTAGGTTCGAGATGACAAACCTACTAGTTTGGTCTGCAAATTGATAAAAACCTAGTGGTTCTATAGGATAAACAATCCAGTTGTTGAAGAAACTATAAAGTCTCTTATTCAGATTCCAAATATATAATTTTTTTTTTAAATTGACATTGTTTACTAATTTTAATCTATTTTTTTCTTTGCATATATCAAAATAGTAGAATACATACCTCTCTTGTTTCTTGTTTCTGCTATAATTTTTGTCATCTTCATAATTTCTTGAATGGGTTATATGCGATAGTAGAAGAGACCAATGCTTACGATCTAAAATAAAAATAAAAATTGATGATATTAAGACCCTCTTAGCCTACACAAACAAAAGACGTTGTAATTTCAAGGACATGTTGAATTTGATAGATTTTATATACCACTGTTATGAAAAATCAAGTTTGACATAGTTATTCACAAACTCTATGAATGAAAGTTGTATATTTGAAAAGATAATTGAATTTCCTACGGTTGATCTTCTTACACAATATTTAAATTCATTGTAAAAGTACCTTGGATAATCCCTCCAAGTTAACATATTGTTGTTTTTCTAGGTTTGCATTGCCATTAACTCGTCATGAGAGACAATCATTAGCTTTCACTCACCTGAATATGCTTGTGTTTCTTGGGAACCATACTTGATAATGGAAAGCACCACTTGATTCCCCCTACACTTCTGCAAAAATGGAAGCCACAAAGCTTGACCTGTTCGTGGAGTTGGCCCAATGATTTTTCATACATTTTTTATAATAGTTTTAATACTATTGCTTGCACAATAGGTCTAGCTATATTGCATGCAAAACAGGTCTAGCTATTGTAGATACCATCAACAATTGATGACACAAAAATATATATATTTTTTCAACTACTTTGAAGATATTTGACTAAATTTTACCTTGCCTTTCTATTCCAAATACTCTGTAAGAGGCAACGGTGGACAATGAGGGATATGAGCGATGCAACTCCCTCATCATTCAACTTAAGGTATCTCTCATTCAACTTAATATATCTCTCACTTTCACAAAGATTTTACAACGATTTTGATGTCCCCTCCCATGATCACCCATGCTATATCACCACCACCACTGCTTGCTACATCCAAAAGCTATGGAAATTGCCAAAGCAAAAAAAATAGGGAAGGTATAGTTTCAATTTTTTTTTTCAAGGTTTTAGATTGCTTCATAAACTACTAAAATTGTTTAAAGCATAAGAAACTATGCTTTTAGATTTTTGAAGTGTATAAAGTATCTACCCATCTTTTTTTTCAATTTAGAAGAATATAAACTTGTCTAAAAATAATTAGTTTTTAGTTTCTAATCATTTATATTTAAAGTTTAATTAATAATGTCTTAATTATATTAATTATTGATGCATTCATGTTAATTATGTTACATTAATGATGCTACATTACCGTTAACAATGATACATTATTAAAGTTAATAATGATGCCACATTAAAGTTAATAATGTTAAATTAAATATGGAGGTACCCACTTAATTAATATTGTTACAATAATGCTATATTCATAAGAAGAATGTCAATAATGTTACATAAATATAATGTTAATAATGCTACATTAATGTTAATTGTACACTAATGTTAATAATGTTACATTAATGATGGTGCATTAAAGTTAATAATGTTACATAAATACCATGTTAATTGATATTGATGAAACAATAAATACAATCGTTGAGGAAACAATGAATTTAAATCTTCATAGCACAAATACACAACATTGCATTTAAATATTCATAGTGGTAATAAACATGTTTAATTATAGAGGTGAATATAATTAATTTGATATTGATTTGGTGACTAGTTTATTCTTAAAGTGTATCAAGTTTTGGTGAATAGTTTATTCTTAAACAAAAAATTAACACATTAAATTTTGATATGGCTCAATCCATTCAAATTATTCATGTTTTTTACATTTAAAATGTCGCAATATGGCTTAATATTGATGCTTATCTATTAATTTATGAAAGTCAAACACAATCTCTTGGTTTTTTACTCTTTATTTTAATGTCATCCTCTTAGATGTCACAAATATTCATGTCAACCTGATCGGATTATTTTTGAGAACGAAATGAAAGAAGAGATTTTACAATGAAATAAACATAAATATTGCGAGAAAAAGAAAAATACAGTAATACATTATTTGTATTAATGAAATAAATGTACAGAGACTGTGAAAATACATAGTGAAAGACTCTCTAGAATGGTGGTATCTTATCTCTCAGAAGAGATGTGACGGCTACTCGGAGTCGCAAGAAGATGATTGTTACAGTGAGGCTCCAGATTCCTTTTTAACATAAGTAAAATCCAAAACCGTAACTCCTGAAGATGAAATTCCAAAAGGTTTGCGGACCCAGATGGGGGTAGTCAATATGTTGACTTCTCGAGGGTGTAACTTTTGCATACGATCTCCGTTTGGGGTGATCGATACAATGTTGGAAAGGACTAGCTGAGAAGAACGATTTTCGAATGGCCCAGGCATGCGCCCAATGCAGTAGCCTCATCACCAAATCCCCCAAAACCGTCGTTTAGGGCCTCAAAACAACCCCGAAAGTTTGGAACCCGAAACATTGTCCAAAAACTGCCAAGGTGGAAAATTGTTTTTCGAGCCAGTGGAATAGGTGGGTGGCCACCGATGTCCACTTGGATCAATCATCCCTCCTTAGGAAGAAATGGTATCCATTGCCTTGAGTTTCTGGGGGAGAGGGGGAAGTGTTTTTTGAACTTGAACCTTGGTGATCTACTTGCCTTGTTGAAGAAGTCGCATTGCTTAGCTTGTTGAAAACTCTCACAAACCTGTTGTTGGTGGGGTTGGACCATTTTAACCAGTCGGGCCAACTGAGATGACTGTGTGTAGAAGGAATCTTTGTGCTTTGCTGCAATATTGTCAACTTGCTTCTGTTGGACAGAGGGTGCTTGGACCGAGGATGCAGTGGTTGTAGTGTCCTTTTGTTCACCTTTTGAAAAGTTTGTTAAGAGGATGAATTTTGTAGAATGAGATACTACCTTGTGGTACTATTTAGGTGGGACAATAGTTGGAACTACCTCTGGTATTCTATAGAGATGACCCCCCAGAGTAATAATGAAACTACGGGGTCGAGACTTATAAATGACATGGCTCTTCCACATATACAATTGGCCCAAAAGAACATTGCAGACATCCAATGTGGCAACATCACATAATACCTCATCCCTAAAGGGTTGGATGTCATGTGACAATCGACACTACTAGCTGAGACGGAGATCTCGTTATTGGCAAAGCCACCCAATGTTGTATGGTTGTGGGTGTGGTGTTGTCGAAAATCCAAATTGTTTGACGACCTCTTCCAAGATGAGGTTCTTATGGCTTCAATTATCAAGAATGAAATGCAATGGGGTCCTCTACACCCACATCTGTGAATGGAAGAGGTGCTTCCCCCTCTTCAAGATCTGTTGGTTCTTCTGGATGAACTCTTGTGGTCACGATAGTAGCAGCGGGGTCTGGGTCAATGATCTATCTCTTCCCATTATTTTCTGAATCAGGGTTCGACTCCTTGTCTTTGATCTCGACCACCAATGACTATTTTGAGAGACATTCATCCATGTTGTGCCAAGGGATTTTGTGGAAATCACAACACTTTCCAGTGTCCTTCGTCTTTATGTTACCCTTCTTTTCTTGTGGTTTGGAAGATTTTTCGAAAGGTTGTCTATTAGGGACGTCTTTATCATACTTCGGTTTTTGCGGATTTGCAGACCCAAACTACTGCTTGTTCTGGTGCTTAAATTTATGCTCTATTTTAACAACACATCAATAAGCATCACCCAGTGATGAGATGTCCAAAAAATCCATTTCAGTTTGGATGTATATGTGTAGAGCTCCACTGTATTTCAGAACCAAATGTCTGTCAGATTATTTCATACCCAGCTTGGTGTTCAAGTTATGGAAGGTATTGGTGAACTCCAACACTGCTTAGCCCCTCTCTTGATGCAGTGTGGTCCATCACATGTACCAATTGTCATATATACCAACATGGTAATATTGTTCCTTGATCGCATCCACAAAAAACTCCCAGGTGCGCTCGACCCCATATATCCCAAAATCCTCTATGGAACTTTGCTCCCACTAAGTTTCCCACCAATGTTTGACATGGGGGAGAGCCTTAAGGAGTGCGAAGGTGATATTTCCTTGTTGGAGATATCATGAATAGAGAAATAACCTTCTATTAGGTTTAACTATTTTTCTAGGGCATTTGCATCTATCTGTCCTTCAAATACGGGAATGTCAAAATAAACTTGTACCTTGAAAGGCGAGGTTCCTCCAAAGTGGTTGCTCGATGAATATGTGTCTGCTGCGATCGCTAGGCATTGAAGGATGTGGGAAAAATTCTCCATCATTTCGTCCCTCCATCTTGTGAGAGCTTTCTCAAGCAACAGATTAATAAAATATTATTCTCCATCATTTTTATTTTTTTCCACCATGGAGGGTTTCTTGGGCGTATGAGAGAAATTTCCTTGAAGAGAGACAAGTCGGAGACCCAACTTGCTATACTCAAACCTCATCGGGGACATGCACTGAAAAAGGATCAAGAGAAGCCTGATTTGATACCATTGATCCAAATTATTTTTTAGAACGAAATGAAAGAAGAGATATTACAATGAAATACACATAAATATTTCTAGAAATGGAGAATTAAAGTAATACATGATTTCTAACAATGAAAGAAATGTACAGAGACTGTAAAATACAGAGTGAAAGACTCGCTATAATGGTGGTAGCTTATCTTGGAGAAGATATGTGATGGATACTCGCATTTGCAGGAAGATGATTGTTACAATGAGGCCCCAAAGGCATTTTAAACATAATTGAAATCCAAAACCCTAACCACGGAAGATAAAAAGCCAAAAGGTTTGCAGGCCTCGATGCGGGCAGTCGATACGTCAACTTCCTAGGGATGTAACTTTTGCATACGATATTCGTTTGGAGTGCTCGATGTACCATTGGAAAGGTATAACCAAGAAAAAATATTTTTGACCGACCGAGGTTGATTTCTTTGGCAGTCACCTTGGCCCCAAATCCCCAAAAAAAGGCATTTAGGAACTCAAAACGACCCTAGAAGTTTGGAACCTGAAAAATTGTCAAAAAACTAGCAAGGTGGAAAATTGTTTTTCGAGCCAGTGGAATAGGTGGGTGGCCACCAATATCCACTTGGATCACATCCTCATAAAATTATTACTCTCTCAATGTTTCCATGTGACATAGTTTCCAAATTCATCTACAAAACCAACCTCAAACATAACATATATTTGTCTTCGCATGTCTCAAATAATAGTAAGTTAGTGGGAGTTGTTTTTTCACTTTTAAATAACCACCTGATTTAGGTGGATATTGGTGGCCACCCGCCTATTCCACTTGGACCCCTATAATTGTTTCTTTCAATTTTCCAGCTTCCTAAATTGTGGCATATTTTACTATTTTTGGCAGCTTTTTGGGTCATGAACTTCTGGAGCCGTTTTGAGGCTCTAAACGACACTTTTTAGGTATCAAAACTCCGACGAATTTTAGTCTGTTCCGGACCATGATATTCCCAATTAGCGGTTGTATTCCTCTAACAGATCTTTCTAACTATGTATCATATGCATCAAACGGAGATAGTATGCCAAAGTTACGACCCCGAGAAATTGATTTACCAATTTACCGTGACGGGGCCCATATTTTGGCGTTTCATCTACTAGGGTTAGGTTTTTGGATGTTTAGGGTTTCCATTGTTTCTCAATAATATATAGGCATGTCCCAAATGAATGTCACAATTATAATGTCCCAAATGAAACAACCCCTTCTGGAATGTCACTTTGGGACATAACCGGGAACATAACAATTCAACATAACTCAATCAACATAAACTTCTCAATGTAACATAACCATACTCAACCTTAGTCAACCTTGCTCTACCACAGTGACATCAACACCCATGGGAAAACATGGTCTACCCATGTTATCCATGGTTATGTTGTATAAGCCTTGCAACATAACCCAACCATTCATGTATGTCAGAATGTGACACAAACATTGAGAAACATACAATTTCCTTGTGAGCCAACCTGACTTAATATCAGAATGAAACATCACCATTCTCAAACCTCTCACTTGAACATAACTCGTAAGGACTTTTGGTATTTGAGATAGCCATAGATGAATGGGATATGTGGTGTAATGTTGCAATGCGACTAAACCCAACATATCCTTACACAAACATTGCACTGTGATGCCCATGGCCAATCCTTACATTTCCCTTTGTTACATTGTGATGAACATTTCTCTTTGTTACATTGTGACGACCATTTCCCTACGCTGCGATGTGTCGAAAATTTCCAAATGTTGGTATATGAAAAACATATTGCAACGTTGCACTATCACTATCGGATCTCAACATTGCACTATTATTGTCATATCCCAAGTTCGCAATGTGACAGACATAACTTGGTTGTGTCATAGACATTTCCCAACGTTGGAACATGACGAAAATTTCCCAATGTTAGAATGTGTCAAACATAGGCCAACGTCACAACCTTAAAATCATATTCAGACATTGAAATGCGGTGGACATTTCCTAACGTCATAATCTAACGAACATTTCCCAACCTCAGAATGTGTCGATCATTGGCTAATGTTGCAATGTGACTATCATATTCGAACGTCGAAATCTGGAGAACATTTCCAACCGTCGAAATGGTATGAACATTCCCCAACGTCACAATGTCACAATGTGGCATACAAAACCCTTCGTCACGTTGTGATGTTCACAACCCAAAATCACATTGTGAGGCACGAAACCCAACATCACAGTGTGACGTACTTATCCCAAAATTGAAATGTGATAAACATAGCCAAATGCCACAACGTTTTGAACATAGCCCAGCATATGATGTAAAAAATCCAATGTCTCAATGTGAAGTAGAAAACCCTTCTTCGTTATGTGACATACAAAACCGAACATCTTGATGTGATGAACATAACCCAACCTTGCAATGTGATGTTAAAAAAACAACGTTTCAATGTGATGTTCAAAACTCAACGTGGCAATGTGACAAACACGGTCGAATGGCACAATGAGACAAAGATCATGGTACACTTCCCAATGTCACAATGAGACGAATGAAACCTGCTATTGCGATCATGTGAACACAAGTTGATAAACATTTCCATAGTAAACTATGGTTAAACATATTCAACACGGTTTACCATAATCATCTCCACGTGATCTACCGAAGTCTACCATAGTCACCGGGATCAATGATGGTCATGGTCAACTACAGTCAACCATGATAAATCATATTCAACCTTGGTTCATGTCAAGGTCAACCATGCTTAACCATATTCAACCATGGTAAACAATACTGGAAATTCTGTAATTGTGTCGATGTATACTTGAATTTTTGGTTGTCGTGTTGTGAAATTGATCGAATCTTAATGTATAAACCAGAAGCATAGATATAAAATTCTATGAGTAAATTTTCAATGATGATTAACATATTAAACACAAAATGATTAATTAAATATTAAATGTGGAAATGAAAATACAATTAATTATAATAAATTTTAATAATAACTTAATACTAATTAATTGATTAATAATTCTTATAATAATTATTAATTAACAAATAGTAAATTAACATGACCCATATTCACCCATATTTATACACACGACACCATTGCACCTAAAGAAGACATCATCTCTATTTGTGTGGATGAATGTGATTCTAAAAGTGGCGTGAGATAGGACTACACGGATGCAAGGAAATACCCTTCCATTGATATCCATATTTCTATGAGAGGCATTTAAAAAAAATTGTTTATTTTATTCTTGTAATTGATTTTATTATTACATTTTAATAAATGTAAATGATCATGTATGGTTTAATGTTATTTCACTTTATTTCTAACAATATGGTAATTGGTATTTGACTACATGTTTGATTATATATGGTAAACTCGTAACTGTGTACCATGGATGTTATATGATTGACGTGATGGATTATTTTTGTCCTTCATTGAGTACTATTGGATGTGTTTAACCAAGAGTTTTTATGATTTTCCGTAGTAGACTATGGTGGACTATAGCCTATAATGATTGGTTTGCCATAATTATTTATGTTGAGCTATAGCCTACAACTGTTTTTTTACCACTATAGTATATGTTGGACTATAACCTACATTGGTTGATTAGTTGAACATGATTAACAATCATTTCTTGGTATAGTTGAATATGGTTGTTTTTCATGGACAATGATTTGGTGAGCATAGTCTAATCATGCTACAAAGTGGACATTTTTTGGTCATATTTTTCGGACCATTTTTTCCCAAAATGCCACTTAAAATTTGGAAGAATTGCTGGAATCACATATATCAATTGTTGATATTGCACACTGAGAGTGCAATAGGAGATCCATTTGTTGATTGATTATAGGTGAACACTATTAACCACCATTTATTATGATTGCTTTGCATGTATAACTATAGACTATCACCGAATTTGGATTTTACAAGTTATAGTTTACTGACCGAATTTGGATTTTATAAGTTATAGTTTACTGACTCTACATTGAGTGTGGCTAACCATCTTTGCATGTAAGTAATCATAGTTAAATATAAATTATAATTGTTTCATTATAATATTAGTTAGTAAAGTTGATCACATTTAATTAAAATTGATTATTATGGCTATCTATCCGACATTAATAGTGCCTCCCAACCTTACCTAGATAATAATATACTATGGTCAAAATCCTCTGGCATATGGGTTGCTAAGGTATGTGCAAATAAGGCTCAAGATGATGTGAAGAGACCTTACCCAAATAATAATATACTATGATCCTCCGGCATACAAGGCTCAAGCTGATGTGAAGAGTTGAGTCCACTTTCTATCCCACATTAATAGTGCCTCTAGACCTTACGCAGATAATAATATACTATCGTCAAAATCCTGTTGCATAGCCCGTTGCTAGAGTATGTGCAAATAAGGCTCAGACTGATGTGATAGAAAAACATAAATTGATTTGATTTGATTTTTAAAGTATACATACAGTTCACACTTTGGATTCTTATAACTTTGTTCATATTGAATTAACCAACAAAAGAAAACATTCAAATAATTCAAATATTATGCATGAGAAATTAATTTTCAACCAGTGTTTATATTTAAAAACATTGAAATCTATGTAACTAGACACAAAACATTGTATTGATCCATGACACACAACACTGAGTTGTCAACCAACTCCAGAAATCACAACAAGGTCGATCCCAAACAATACATAATATAAAGCACGATGAGATCGATCCAGAACACTGCAGAATAACAAGCCGACTCAGGGTTGAAACTTGAGTGGCAAATGCAAGAATAGAGGTGATTTCAAATCCCGACTTGACACAATAAACACTTCACAGAACCATACCACCAACTTTACAAAATTCTGGGCAGTAATAGATTACACACTGAATTTTATAAAATTATTAAGCGAGTGGTCTTACCTTGGACTAAGGCAGTGTCTAACTCGACTTCACATATGACACTAAGGACAAGGGTGAGGAATAACGGTGCTTCCAAATACTAAGCCCAGGTTGAGTTGCTGATACAACAGGAGAAACTCTTTCTTTTCAATTTTAAATTATTTGTCCCCTGTAAAGACAGCCTGTGTCTTTTGGAGGAATGATGCAGGAGCATCTCTCCATGCCAGCCACCTTCCAGCCAGCTCAGTGCATTCAAGCACACACATTCAAGGAGAAGAGGCGTAGCCCTCATTTCAAATTTGAATTTAAATGTAATTAAATGTTGTAAGGCCATTGAACCATGAAGTCACACCTTTATGCAGGCATAGCTGTAGGTAGCCTTAATGGTTTGTAAGGCTGAGATCTAGCTCCTATTCGGACTAGATAGCCCATTCAATTGTACAGTTAATGCAGATTGAATAGGGTAGGTAGATTGGAGGGAAGAGATCAAAGAGCCCCCTCATGTAAAAGATCTTGGATCTTATTTTGAGTTAGGGTAGGTAGCAAGAGTTAGAGTAGAGAGCATAGAGAGAAGGAGTTGAGACACTGTCAAAGTCTAAGCTCAGGAACAGCTTGCAAAGAGAGGAATTTTTATTAATACAAACTAAAGAAGTTTTTCCTGCATATTGTTTGTTTTGTGTGAATGTATTTCTGTGTTCTTTATATGTTGTAGATGTATGGATAGGTATGCATTTGCAGGAGTTTTTTGATTTCAGGTTTTGGGATCTTTGAGGCTTCATACCAAGAGGGTGTGACAAAACATTGCGGGTTCTAGTAGCCAGTGCTAGAGAGCACTTCCAATTCTACAGAATTTGGACAAGGACGTGCCAGGAGGGCACAACAGCTGAAGTCATTGACTCAGGAGAAGACCTCAAGGTTGTTGAATACCTTGAAGGAAAGATTGTGTGGAATAGGACATAGTAGAAGACAAAATATCTGAGGAGTTCTGTAGAGTTCTGCCAGGAGGGAATTGAGTATATGCACAGGTAACATTAAGGAAGGAACTCTGTTGTGAGTTCAATAAGAAGTCATAATCACTGATGATTATAGACACTCTACCAAGAGGGAATTGGGTAGGTTCCAGAGCGCACAAGAAGAACTCTTTTGAGTTCTAAAACAAAGAAGAGTCCAAGGGGAAGGATCTTCACAATGTTGTTGAACACCCTGCAGATTCAACAATATGGTTGCTTGAGAAAAGGAGTGCCAGGAGGGCATCAGATTCTCCATCTGAAAGAGAAGGAAAAAAGAATGAGTTCCTTAGAAGATCTGGGATAGTGAGAAAGCTCAGGATAGATAGCACATTGGTGTGTAGAGACTCTGCGAGGAGAGCAAGAGTCGTGGAAACCTTTTAAGGTTTCAAAGAAGACCAAGCTCAGGAGGGACAACGTCTTCGAATACATAGGCAAGACTCAAGGCTGTGGAGCTCGTAGAGAAAAGAAGAAAAGGTCGAGGCCTTTGAAAATTTGGAAAGGTCTTCTAAGGTTCAGGAAGAACGCACATGCTCGGAGGGAGCACAACTATCGTCGGATCAACCGAGAAGATCTGTACCGTGGATTCGTGTCTAGGCAGTGTAGGAAGGGCGCAGTGGAAGAGCAGGTCTGAGTCGTCAGATCTAGGTACATGGACCGATAGCCGTCGGATCTGTGGAGAGATGCACAAGGTTAAACCCTCGTGAGTAGGGGAGGAAAGTCTCGAAACAGGCGTGGATATCGGGATTTCGGAGTTCATGATTTCGGAGGTCCTGATGACGAAAGGTAGGGACACCATAGCGATACTCTTGAAATAAGAGAAGAGATATGAGTTGTCTGTTTAGAGGAGGACAGGTGTTGTGAGATCACCCATTTCGGGGATTCAGACACTGGGAAACATAGAGGGGAGTCTTTCAACTTTGTCAACGACGAAGTCCTGAAAACGATCTGGACCATCCCTTCATAGGAGGACACATGGCGGAGATCGAGGAGTCCACCAGGTTTTTGGGCACCGGGGATTCAAGAAGACAGAGGAATTGTGCCACAGGGATCGTGGAGTCTCGAAATCCGAAAGAGGATTGGAAGCATCCAGGGAGAGGACACGTGGCAGCAGGAGGGTACTTCGGTACTTTGGGTACCAGAAGTATCATAGGACAACGAAGGGTTAGTGCAATGGGATTTGCAAAATTCTGAAATGTGAAGTCCCAAAAACGTTCAGAAGAGCATTGTTGGGTCGCGAGGGCAAAGGCCAAGATTTTGGCATACCGGGCATCGGGATTTTGGAAATCGTGAGGATGAGAGATCCAGGCTCTTATGGAGGAAAACTATGAAATAATTAGGATCGTTGATTCGAGGAGTGTATCATGACCGTTGATCTCGGCCAGGGGTGAAAAGGGTCGTATTTTCACTTCGACATTTTGGATACCGGAAGAGCGAGAGAGCAGGGGCAGAGGAGACCTTCCAACGGGACAACTCGAAACACAAAGTACGAAAGGATTTGAGGGAGGCATCATTTCAATGTATCAGAGTTTGAAACTTCGAGAGTTTCGAAGATAAGGGTTCAGAGGTTTTTGGGGATTGAAACTTTGGAAACGTGAAATGTGAAGAAGTCGAGGAGCTGTATTTCGAGATACCGAGATTCGGTATTTTGGGGATCCTGAAGACAGAGATCCAAGCATTTAGGAATTGGAAACTCTGAAATAGTGAAAGAAGGGAGATAGGAAGCCTGGGCACAAGCATTTTGGCATTTCGCATATCAACTTTTCGGGAGTCTAGAGGACAAGAGGTCGGGACAGAGGTAGTTTTGAAACCCAAAATTTCCTATCGGGGAAAAATTCACAGACGTGTACAGAGGTCGCGACAAAAGAAGAAGGACCTATGGATCGGAAATTTTAGATTCCATTAGGGAATTAAAAGAATCTCTTCGACTCAAGGGGAAGTTGGGTGAATGATCCTTAGACCAGGAGGTCACACAGAACCTGCTGAGGTAGGGACTTCTGCGTGTGTCAATAAGTGGTATCAGAGCTTGAACCTCTGTTTGTATATTTCATGCAGAGAGAAGGAAAAGGAAGATAGAGTGTTGGGAGCTCTATGATGGTTGTTTGCAGGTAGGTAGCAATCAAGAAGATAGTCAGGAGGATTGTAGGAGATGCTGAAAACCACTCGGGGTTGCAGAGTGACAACAAGTTTTCTAGGAGGGCAGACAAAAGACAGTGAGATGGCTATTGAAGGTCATAAGCGTGGTGGAATGAAGAACCACCAACAACAGGAGAACGTTGAATGGGACAAGGAGCTTGCCAATATTATGGCAAGGATGGATGAACTTGAAATGCAGATGCAGCAGGATGCAAGGTCGCAATGGGTATATGAATGGCCCATGAAGACAAAGATATAATGGCTAGTCAGAGAATTATTGACCAAAAGACCATGGAGGTTGTTAAAGGGATGGTTGAGGCATGTTGAAAACCTCAATGAACTAGAGGAGGATATGGTTCAGGTGTGTGAAACAGAGGATGGAAAAAACCTCAGTAGTGAGGATGACATGGGATCAACTGAAGATCTCAGAGACTTCCAAGAGAGCAGAGAAGAAATTCCCAATTTCCAAGAGGGAAAAGAGTTGAGATAACTGCGGGATCTCATAGACTATCAAGAAGATAGCTAGGGAATTTCACGTTGCCAGGATGTAAATAAGACGAGGTCACTGCAGGATCTCATGGACTGCCAGAAGGGAAACATAAAGTTTCCAAATTGCTAGGTGGGCATGGGAACATAAGTGAGACTATCTGAAAGTCTCCTAAACTCAGAGGTGAGTTTAGATTAGCTAGAGGATCCAACAGAGCAGATGAGCTCAAAGAAATATTCTGATGATTGGGGGAATTGGAATATTCCTGCCACTCAACCCAGAGGAGGCCAAAGTCTGTGTTGTCGATGAAGCAGAAACAATAAGAGAAAGACAACAGGCCATGAATGTCAAAGAAGAATTGGAGAAAACATTAGAGACTTCCCAAGTAGAAGAAGGGGATGAGTATTCTGAGGAGTGGCTCAATATTTTCAGTGAGGAAGCTGAAAAGACTGTAACATTGGAGCTTGCAGAAGCAGAAGAAGAAGAGGCAAACACCATGAGATTTTCTTATATGTGTGAACAGATTGAAGCCTTAGAGAGAAGGGTGAGGGTGAAAAACTTTCACATCCAACAAGTTAAGTTGGAAGCAGATGAAGGGGAATTCCAGGCTAAGGAGCAACTGGAAGAAACTGGACACATACCAACAGGAGAGATGGAAAAAGTTAAGCTACCTCAGGAAGAGGATGAACAACAGATCAGTCAAGAAGAGACTGCAGAGATGATTTCTACAGCATAGTGGACACTTAGTGCCACAGAGGATAGAGGAGATGACATGGGAGATCATTGTGATCTGCCCATTTGCAGAAAAAATTTGCAGTGGAGGAGACTGCAAGAACAAAGCCAACCATTGGAGTAGCTGGATGAGGTGATCGATGAGATCAGGGGGCTAATGATTAGATCACAAGAGACTACTAGCAAGTAAAGGCTGAGCAGAAAGAAATCACAAGTAGTAGCAACAACAACAAAGCAATGGAAACATCAACAACATCAAAGAGATGGAGCAGAGAGATAGCTCTGAAGAGTTGTTTGGGATCCAGGGGGATTTCAACAGCCAGGATGGAGAGCTCATGAATTTTGCAGCAGAGGAGTATGATGCAGGAGCATCTCTCCATGCCAACGACGCACCAACCAACTTAGTGCATTCAAGCACACGCATTCAAGGAGAAGAGGCGTAGCCCTCATTTCAAATTTGAATTTGAATGTAATTAAATGTTGTAAGGCCATTGAACCATGAAGTCGCGCCTTTGTGCAGGAATATATGTAGGTAGCCTTAATGGTTTGTAAGGCTGAGATCTAGCTCATATTCGGATTAAACAACCCATTCAATTGTAGAGTTAATGCAGATTGAATAGGGTAGGTAGATTGGAGGGAAGAGCTCAAAGAGCCCCCTCATGTAAAAGATCTTGGATCTTATTTTGAGTTAGGGTAGGTAGCAAGAGTTAGAGTAGAGAGCATAGAGAGAAGGAGCCGAAACACTGTCAAATTCTAAGCTCAGGAACACCTTGTAAAGAGAGGTATTTTTATTAATACAAACAAGAGAAGTTTTTCCTGCATATTGCCTGTGTTGTGTGAATGTCTTTGTGTGTTCTTTATATGTTGTATATGTATGGATAGGTATGCATTTGCAGGAGTTGTTTGATTTCATGTTTTGGGATCTTTGAGGCTTCATACCAGGAGGGTGTGACAGAACACTACAGGTTCTGGTAGCCAGTGTTAGAGATCACTTCCAATTCTGCAAAATTTGGACAAGGACGTGCCAGGAGGGAACAACAAATGAAGTCATTTAATTAGGAGAAGACCTCAAGGTTGTTGAATACCTTGAAGGAAATACTGTGTGGAATAGGACATAGTAGAAGACAAAATCTCTGAGGAGTTCTGTAGAGCTCTACCAGGAGGGCATTGAGTATATGCACAGGTTGCATTAAGGAAGGAACTCTATTTTGAGTTCAATAAGAAGTCATAATCACTGAGGATTCTAGACACTCTGCCAGGAGGGTATTGAGTAGGTGCTAGAGTGCACAAGAAGAATTCTTTTGAGTTATGAAACAAAGAAGAGTCTAAGGGGAAGGATCTTCATAGGGTTGTTGAACACCCTATAGACTCAACAATAAGATTGCTTGAGAAAAGGAGTGCTAGGAGGGCATCAGATTCTTCGTCTGAAAGAGAAGGAAAAAAGAATGAGTTCCTTAGAAGATCTGGGCCAGTGAGAAAGATCAGGACAGATAGCACATTGGTGTGTAGAGACTCTGCGAGGAGAGCAGGAGTCATGGAAATGTTTTAAGGTTTCAAAGAAGACCAAGCTCAGGAGGGACATCATCTTCGAATATGTAGGTGAGACTCAAGGCTGTGGAGCTCATAGAGAAAATAAGCAAAGGTCGAGGCCTTTGAGAATTTGGAAAGGTCTTCCAAGGTTCAGGAAGAACGCGCATGCTCGGAGGGAGCATAGCTGCCATTGGATTAGGAAAGAAGATCTGGACCATGGATTCGTGTCCAAGCAGTGTAGGAAGGGCGTAGCAGAAGAGAAGGTCTGAGCCATCAGATATGGGTACATGGAACGATAGCTGTCGGATATGTGGAGAGATGCACGAGGTTTAAATCCTCGTGAGTAGAGGAGGAAAGTCCCAAAATAGGCATGAATATCGGGGTTTCAGAGTTTGGGATTTCAGAGGTCCTGATGATGAAAGGTCAGGACACTCCATAGTGATAGTCTCAAAATAAGCAAAGAGATATGAGACGTCCATTTAGAGGAGGACACATGTCGCGAGATCACCCATTTCGGGGATTCAGACACCGGGAAACACAGAGGGGAGTCTTTCGACTTCGTCAATGGTGAAGTCCCGAAAATGATCTGGACCATCCCTTTGTAGGAGGATAGGTGGCGGAGATCGGGGATTCCACCGAGTTTTTGGGCACCGGGGATTCGAGAAGACAAAGGAATTGTGCCACAGGGATCGTGGAGTCCCGAAATCTGAAAGAGGATCAGAAGAATCCAGGGAGAGGACATGTGACAACAGGAGGGTACTTCAGTACTTCAGGTACCAGAAGTATCAGAGGTCAGCGAAGGCTTAGTGCAATGGGATTCGTGAAATTCTAAAACTCGAAGTCCCGAAAACGTTAAGAAGAGAATTTCCAAGTCGCGAGGGCGAAGGCCAAGATTTCGGCATACCGGGCATCTAGATTTCGGAAATCCTGAGGATGGGAGATCCGGGCTCTTGCAAAGGAAAACTCTGAAATGATCAGGGCCATTGATTCAAGGAGTGTATCATGACCATTGATCTCAGCCAGGGGTGAAAAAGGGTTATATTGTCACTTCGGCATTTCAGATACCAGAAGAGTGGGAGAGCAGGGGCGGAGGATATCTTGCAATGGGAGAATCTGAAACGCGAAGTCCGAAAGAGTTTGCGGGAGGTGTCATTTCGACGTATCGGAGTTTGGAACTTCGGGAGTTCCGAAGACAAGGGTTCAAAGGTTTTCGGGGATTGAAACTCTGAAAACACGAAATGTGAAGAAGCCGGGGAGCTGTATTTCGGGATACTGGGATTCAGTATTTTGGTGATCTTGAAGATAGAGAGCCAAGCATTTCGGTATTGGAAACTCTAAAATAGAAAAAGAAGGCAGATAGGAATCTAGGGCACAGGCATTTCGGCATTTCGTATATCGGCTTTTTGGGAGTCCAGAGGACAAGAGGTTAGGACAGAGGTAGATCTGAAACCCAAAATTTCCTGTCGGGGAAAAATTCACAGATGTGTACAGAGTTCATGACAGAAGAAGAAGGACTTGTGGATCAGAAATTTGAGATTCCAATAGGGAATCAAAAGAGTCGCTTCAACTCAAGGGGAATTTGAGTGAATGATCCTTATATCGGGAGGTCACACAAAACCTGTTGAGGTAGGGACTTTTTCGTGCGTCAAGGAAGGTCGCTAAGCCTCGAGGAACATCTGCCCAATACAACACATACTTCGATGAGCCATACTGTTTCTTGAAGTACACTGTATCCATAATGAGCTCCATAATGCCTTCTATTATAGCATCTCTTCCTCTTTGCAAGTGTCGCCTATGATTTTCAGATACTATAGCATGGTTTACGTCTAATGCATCCATTTCATCCCGACAATTGTCGTAGATAGTGTTGATTTAGTCTGCACTCCAATTACTTGTAGGGCTTGGGAGTGGTGGCCCTGGTAGTGGGAGAATCAGTAATAGTGTAATTATAATCCTTTTTCTTCAAATGTTATATCAATGTAGAATTATTATCCAATAATGAGCAGTAAGAAATAAACAATCACACACATACACAGTACACCAGTGTTTTACGTGGAAACCCAAATCGGGAGAAAACCACAGAATGATTTTTCTTATATGTATTGAAGAATTGCATTCATTGGAAGCACCAACTTCCTTTGTTTTCCAGCTGCAACTGGAAGGAGGCTCCAACCCCCTAGTGTTTCAGGCTACAACCTGAGGGAAGCTCCAACTCCCAATTCTCTGGCTACAACGAGAAGGAGGCTACAACCTGCAATGTTCTCCGGCTACAATCAGAAGGTGGCTACAACCACCCGTCCTTGCCCCATCATGCCACCCTAAAGTAGAAGTAGAATGATGGAAAAACTATCACACTATCACTGTGAGATATACCACTGTAAACCTGTACCAATAAATCTAAACCATGCATCAACCATGCATCAACCTGTACCTCAACCTGTACCATAAACAAGAGCATCAACCATGCACCAACCTGTAATCAACCTGTACCATAAAAAAGTGCATCCAACCATGTACCAAGTATGTACCAATCATGTATCAACTACTCATCAACTATGACTCATCAATATGTACCAACATCATCAACTATACACCTCATGTATGTGTGCCAACTCGTCAACTACTTGTCTCAACCATGTACTCAACATGTACCACAACCAAAATCCCTCATCAATTTCATCATCCAAATCTGATTTGTAGCTCTATAATAGACCTGGTGTATATGATCACATTCCTGCAAACCTTCCTTAACTTTAAAAACAAGAGACTAGCATTTTCATCAAACTTTTCTTTAGTCTCACATGCCTAGTTTTGAATAAGTCAACAACCCTAACTTGAAGTAATCATAACTTTGAACCTGTAATGTATAAATATTTGAAACTAATACACAATTTTCTTCAGTGTATTTTATGAAATTCCTCCAAGTGTCACTATTTGTAACCTCTCAGAAAAGGAGTTATAGCAAAAATGGCATACCTTGCTGAATTCTGGCTTATTCTAGAGAGAGACTTTGTAGAGAGTGCCCCACACAAAATATTTAATGCATTGATCTAAAACTATTACACAGAATACTAAATACTTTACCCTAACCAACACATTTGGTCTCACTGAATTTGGATCTGTTATGAAGAAGTTATGATGTTTTTACCCAAAACACCTGATTTTGACTAGTTTCAGGATTGGTCACAAACCCTATTTTCCACGGCATGTAACTCCCAAAATACAACGACCCACAAGATGAATTTTTAACCACAGATACTTGGATATGTTTTCTTACTTTCTTAGAAATTTTAGGATCTGAATCATTATAGAAAAAAAGTTATAGCGGAAATGGTGAGATGACCTGTAAATAGCATACCTTAGAAAGCACCATCAAAAGAAATTATCCTTCCTTGCATTTCGACCTTCTTTTATTCACTTTCCTCAGAATTTCGGCTTAGATATCCTTTGGTTACCTTAGAAACCTATAGATATTCAATATTCTCAAGTGTGATTAAAATTAGAGAGCCTTGCCTCTTATTTATACTCTCCAAGTAGCTTCCTTAAAAACATCTTCTAGGTCACTTGGTCCGCTTTCTTTATTTTAGGGTTGGGTCCACTTCTAATTTATCCATTAAATTTATTATTGAAATAATTTATTTTTTATTCACTTTGAATTATAATACACTCATCACTTCACTTTATTATTTATCTTTTAAAATCTCTTAAACCACTTTGACTACTTTGACCATTTGGGGCTTCTAGATGACATATGAGGGTCCTCCAACTTCTCATGGCCATAACTCTCTAATCGTGAGGAATTATGTGATGTTCCACATACCACCAGAAATGACATGAAAAACACTATCCATATAGGATATTTTCTCTGACAAATTCACTGTCATTCATTTCATTATTCCACAATTAAGCATGGGTTCTCTTACTCCACAAAGCGTCTTCCCGTGAGGGCTTTCACCATAAGGGGACCACTTTGCAGTTCATCCATATTTACTTCTTATCAACCATGAAAAAACAATAATGTGTCATATTTGCATCAAAAAATATTGGTTCCATTACCTAAACCTTTGTGCTACGGGGATTTCTTCAATGGTTGACATCAATGACAACCAACCTTAATCAACAATCTCCCCCTTTGGCATTGATGGCAACACTTTGATGCAATACTGGAATCATATCACTCATGCTCCCCCTAGAACCATGCATTTTTCCTCTGCATCTGATAAATCTTCTTCCCCTAGAACCATGCCTCTATCCTCTACATTTGATAAATCTGCTCCCCCTAAAACCATGCCTCTGTCCTCTGCATCTGATAAATCTCTCTCCCTTTGTCATCCGTGGAAAAGGTATCTTTCTATCTGGGGCTGCTCCCCCTGACAAACTGTCCTCTTATGGTGCTTCCTCATGTACATCTAAGACATATAAGATAAGAATTCAAAAAGCATTAAAAAATCATTCATTTTTGGAGTAGAAATAACTCCAAGTCTTTGGCGAAGATATTCAAAGGCTTCCCGTGGAAGTGGTTTTCTAAAGATGTATGCCACTTGTTATTTTGTGCCTAGATACTCAATTCTGATGTTCTTTTCTACAACCTATTCCCATAGAAAGTGATTTATGATTGGAATGTGTTTCGTCTTGGAGTGCATCACCGGTTTTTTTGAGATATTGATGGCACTTGTATTATCACAATATATTGGAATGGGCTCATCATATTCAACTTGTATATCTGTCAAAGTTTGTTTCATCCAAAGAACCTATGTACAACATGTTGTTGCTGCAATATACTCTGCCTCGGCTGTAGATAGAGATACCGATGATTGTTTCTTACTCAACCATGATACCAAACACTCACCTAAGTAGAACGATGCTCCACTGGTGCTTCATCGGTCATCAATGCAACCTTCCCAATCTGCATCAGTGTAGGCAATAAGTGATATATATTTTCCTTTTGGATACCATAATCCAAACTCTTATGTTCCTTTGAGATATATGAAGATCCTCTTTACTGCTAATACATGTGATTTCTTTGGTGCTACTCGAAATCATGCCAACTGTCCAACTGCCTGCATTACATCTGGTCTGGATGCTGTCACATATAGTAGGTTGCCAATCATTGACCTATATTTCCTCTGATCTGTAGACTTTGAATCATCATCTTTTCTCAACTTACAACTGGTTTGCATGGGAGTGATAACTGGTTTGCAATCTTCCATTCCAAACCTCTTTATCATTTCTGTGATATACTTGGTTTGAGAAATAAAAATTCCTTGGTTTCTTTGACGTATCTGAAGTCCCAGAAAGAAGGATAATTCTCCAAGTAATGACATTTCAAATTCATTCTGCATGTCTTTTGCAAATTTCTGGCTTAACCTGTCATCATCACTACCAAAAATAATATCATCAACATAAACTTCAATTAATAAAATATTACCTTGAATTACCTTGATGTAGAGGTTGTTGTCTGTACTTCCTTTTCTGAACCCTGCTTGCTGCAGATACTTATCTAGTATGGAGTACCATGCTCTAGGAGCTTGTTTTAGACCATACAAGGCCTTCTTTAATTTACACACATAGTCTGTGTTCTCTGACAACTAAAATCCTTCTGGTTGTTCAATGTAGACTTCTTCTTCAAGTTCCCTATTTAGAAAAACTGATTTTATGTCCATCTGATATACTTCAACATTTTTGGAGCATGCATAAGCTAAAAGAAAATAGATTGCTTCCATTCCGACAATTGGGGAAAATGTCTCTTCAAAGTCGATTCCTTCAATCTGTACATATCCTTTACATACCAATCTAGCTTTGTTCCTTATAACATGTCCATCTTCATTCAATGTATTCCTGAAAACCCATTTTGTGTCGATCACATTCTTATTCTTTGGTCTTGGAACCAATTCCCAAGTGTCATTTTTCTCTATTTGATCCAATTCTTCATCCATGGCCTTATTCCAAAATTTATCCTTGCTGGCTTCTTCAAAACAGTTTGGTTCAATTGTAGATAAGAGTGCTAGGTGTGTTTGTTCTTGTGAAAGGATTTTTCTTCTAGTCTCAACTCTTGCATCTTTTTTTCCAATAATCTGATCTTAAGGATGATTCTTCTGTACTCATTTGCTAGGTATCTTTGGAGATACTTACTGAACTTGCTCTTCTAACTCTGTCGGATTCTCTTCATATTCATCTTCCTCTTCTTCTTATTTTTCATCTTCTTCTTCAAAAAGTTGTTCCATTGATTTGTTTTCTTCTTTCTTTGATTCTGGTCTGCCTATTTCATCAATTGTTACGTTGATGCTTTCCAAAGCTTTGTTTAATCTTAGATTTTAACACTTGTATGATTTCCTTGTACTTGAGTAACCAACAAGTATTCCTTTGTCCACACGAGAGTCAAACTTTCCCATTTTGCCATCTTCTCTTTTTATGTAGCATTTGCTTCCAAAAACTCTAAAGTGCTTCACATTTGCTGGTCTTCCTTTCCATAGCTTGTAGGGAGTTTTATCAGTGTTTTTTCTGAGCATTACTCTGTTTTGAATGTGAACTACTATATGCACTGCCTGTGTCCAAAAAATATCTATCAACTTTGAATCCATTATCATTGTTCGAGCCATTTCTTGTAATGTCATGTTCTTTCTTTCAACAACTCCATTCTGTTGAGGTGTCCTAGCGACGAAGAATCTCCTTTTTATTCTATGATTTCTGTAGTAGTTCATAAATTAATTTGAATTGAATTCTCTTCCATTAACCAATCTTAAGCATTTTACTCTTGAATCCATCTCATTTTCAACCATTTCCTTGTAGATCTTGAAATTTTCAAAAGCTTCTGATTTGTTCTTGAGAAAGAAAACTACAGTCATTCTTGTATAATCATCAACTAATAACATAAAGTATCTCTCACCTTTTAAGCCTTTTGTTGTAGTTGGTCCAACTAGATCAGTATGCACAATTTCCAGTCGTTTTGTTATTGAATATTCCTTTGATTTGAAACTGGTCTTTGTTTGCTTTCCTTGTTGGCAATGCTTACACAAAGTGTTGGTTGGTTTCGTGATCAGGGGAATTTCTCTGACTGCTTCTCTTTTGATGACTTTGGCAAGGTTATAAAAATGCATGTGACCCATTCTTCTATGCCATATCCAACTTTCATCTTCCTTTCCTAGACAACACTTTTCATTTCCAATTTTGCTTAACACATATATATTGCTTGAAGTTCTTGCAGCTGTAGTGACCAATTTCCTTGAACCTTCTTTTCTTATCTCACACTTTTGTGAATCGAAAGTAAATTTATGACCTTGGTCACACATTTGACTCACACTTAAAAGATTATGTTTCATATCTTCTACTAGTAGAACATTTTCTTCCTTTTCATTCTTGTTCCCAATTTAGACTGTGCCTTTTCCAATGATTTTGGATGAATCATCATTTACAAAGAATATCGATCCATCTCTTTCCTTTTGTAATGTAAGAAACCTATATTTATCACCTGTCATGTGTTTTGAACATCCACTGTAAACATACCAACCATGTTTCTTCTGTTTATCTTGTAGAGCAACTGTGCATTCTTCATTGCTATATTGATCTTGCTTTCTTATCCATGTCATTTTCTGAGGTTCTTGTTTGTGACTCTATTGAGGTTCTTTAGGAGGAACTGTCATTCTACATTTTTTGGCCATGTGTCCAAAACTGTTACATTTGTAACATTCCACTTTAGTGCTCAAAGATTCAAACCTGTTGTAACTTCTTCTCTGTGTTTCACTAGGTCTTCTTGAATAACCACTTTGTATACGGCTCTCAAAGTAGTTATTGTTCCTATTGTTAGCTCTGCAATTTATAGCTTTATGTCCAAAATTATTACATGCATAACATAAACCAAAAAATATAGTTTGATACCTGGTAGTTGAAGATCTTATGAAAGGAAGTGCTCTTATGAATCCTTCTTCTTCTTGAGGCCTTGTATATCTTTTTATCCCCTTTGATTGTTTCTGCATAACTTTTTTGATTTGTTTCTTGCTCTGTTGTTTTGGAGCTTGATCCATTTTCTGTCTGATTGTATCCAAGTCCAGACTTGTCAAGATAAGATTTTTGACTGTTGATAATGTCATCCAGAACTTTTGAGTTATTCTGCATATTTTTCTTTTGAATATCCTTTCTTAGTGTGACAATCTCTGCTTCCAGGTTTCCAATGATCCCGTCCTTTCCTTCTAGCTCTTCTTTGAGTGCTTCTTCAATTCTTTTATCTTCTTCTATTTGAACCTTCAATTTTGTGATCATTTGTTCTATTTCTTGAGTGTCTTTTTTCTTATCTAGTTCTTCTTGTAGTTTCTTTTTTTTATTCTTTTATCTTCTGATAACTTCTATGGCACTCATTAATTCTTCTCGGATGTCAACTTCTACCTCTTCAATTTCTTCTTCATATGCTTCTTCATATTCTTCTTCGGAGTCTTCTTTATCACAGTCTTCTACTGCCATGAATAGAACTCTCTCTGTTTCACTGTCACTAACTTCATCTTCATCTGATGATGAGACGTCTTCTTTGGTGCAAAAGTTTTTCTTGAAAACTTTCTTTGTAGTTATTTTACCTTTATATGTTTTTCTACCTTTTGAGCAACCTTCATCATTTCTCTTTTTCTTACGAGGACATTTGTTAGCAAAATGACCAATACCATCACAATTAAAACAAATTAAAGGAAGCTTACCTTTGTACTTACCATTGGTTCCCTTGTTCAGTCTTTTGATGAAGTTGGCCACTTCTTAATCATCTTCCGAGACATTGTTGTTGCTTTTATATTCTTCTTGTTCCTTTTTCTTTTTCTTTGATATTTTGGATGCTTTGAAGGCTGCTTCTTTTACAAATGGATTTTCCCGTTCAGTTCTCATCTCATATGCTATGAATATTCCATGCAGTTTGTCCATGCTTATTGAGTTTAGATCCGATCTTTCTTCTAGTGCTGATATATTAGGGTTGAATCTCATAGGAAGAGATCTTAGTACTTTTTGAACAATTACAGATTCTTCAATTTCTTCTCCCAATCCTATGATTGCATTAAGTGTTTCATCGACTCGTAAGAAGTAGGCTGCGATATCTTCATCTTCCTTCATTTTTAGTTGTTCGAACTGACCTCTGTAAGTTTGAAGCTTTGCTTTTTTGACTTTTGAATCTCCTTCATAAATATTTTGAAGCTTGTCCCAAATCTCTTGAGCAGATTTACAATGTACAACTTTGGTGAATATCATATCACTGAGACCATTCAAAAGTGCATTTATGGCTTTGGAATTATTCTCACCGAGTTTCACTGCTTTGTCATTTTTTGGTGGAACTGTTGGTGCTGTGTATCCATCTACAATTTATTGCCAAAATTGAAATCCTTGTGCCTATATATATGCCTTCATCCTTATGCTCCAAAAAGCATACTTCTGTTTATCAAACTGTGGTATTCCATTTTTATATGAGTTGGTACTTTCCATGATCTACCTTTCAGTGGTTAATCTGATTTTTGAAGGAACCTGCTTGGATGCCAATTGTTGGATTACTGAGAGGGGGGGTGAATCAGTAATAGCGTAATTATAATATTTTTTCTTCAAATGTTATATCAATGCAGAATTATTATCCAATAATGAGCAGTAGGAAATAAAAAATCACACACATACATAGTACACTAGTGTTATACGTGGAAACCCAAATCGGGAGAAAACCACGTAATGCTTTTCCTTATATGTCTTGAAGAACTACATTCATTGGAAGCACCAACTTCCTTTGTTTTATAGTTGCAACTGGAAGGATGCTCCAACCCCCTATTTTCTCAGGCTACAACCTGAGGGAAGCTCCAACTCCCAATTCTCTGGCTACAACCAGAAGGAGGCTACAACCCCCAATGTTCTCCAACTACAACCGAAAGGTGGCTACAACAACCTGTCCTTGCCCCGTCCTACCACCCTGAAGTAGAAGTAGAATGATGGAACCCCTGTCACACTATCACTATGAGATATACCATTGTAAACCTGTATCAATAAATATGAACCATGCATCAACCATGCATCAGCCTGTACCATAAACAAGTGCATCAACCATGCACCAACCTGTAATCAACCTGTACCATAAACAAGTGCATCCAACCATGTACCAAGTATGTATCAATCATGTGTCAATTACTCCTCAACTATGACTCATCAATATGTACCAACATCATCAACTATACACCTCATGTATGTGTGCCAACTCATCAACTACTTGTCTCAACCATGTACTCAACATCTACCACAACCAAAAGCCCTCATCAATTTCATCATCCAAATCTATTTTGTAGCTCTATAATAGACCTGGTGTATATGATCACATTCCTACAAACCTTCCTTAACTTTAAAAACAAAAGACTATCATTTTCATCAAACTTTTCTTTAGTCTCACATGCCTAGTTTTGGATTAGTCAACAACCCTAACTTGAAGTAATCATAACTTTGAACCTGTAATGTATAAAGATATGAAATTGATACACAATTTTCTTCAGTGTGTTTTGTGTAATTCATCGAAGTGTCACTATTTGGAACCTCTCAGAGAAGGATTTATAGAAAAAATGGCATACCTTGCTGAATTCTGGCTTATTCTAGAGAGTGACCTTGTAGAGCGTGTCCCACACAAAAGTTTTGATAAATTGATCTGAAACTGTTAAAAAAAATACTAAAGATTGTATGCTAACCAACACATTTGGTATAACTAAATTTTGATCTGTTATGAAGAAGTTATGACATTTTTACCCAAACCACCTGATTTTGACTAGTTTCAGGACTGGTCACAAACCCTATTTTCCACGGTGTGTAACTCCCAAAATACAACGAACCACAAGCTGAATTTTTAACCACATATACTTGGATATGTTGTCTCACTTACCTAGAAATTTTAGGATCTGAATCATTATAGAAAAAAAGTTATAGCAAAAATGGTGAGATGACCTGTACATAACATACCTTAGAAAGCACCATCAAAAGAATTTATCCTTCCTTGCATTTTGGGCTTCTTTTCTTCACTTTCCTCAGAATTTTAGCTTAGATATCCTTTGGTTACCTTAGAAACCTATATATATTCAATATTCTCAAGTGTGATTCAAATTAGAGAGCCTTGCCTCTTATTTATACTCTCCAAGTAGTTTCCTTAAAAACATCTTCTAGGTCACTTGGCCCACTTTCCTTATTTTAGGGTTGGGTCCACTTCTAATTTATCCATTAAATTTATTATTGAAATAATTTATTTTGTATTCACTTCGAATTATAATAAACTCATCACTTCACTTTATTATTTATCTTTTAAAATATCTTAAGCCACTTTGACTACTTTGACATTTTGGGGCTTCTAGATGACATATGAGCGTCCTCCAACTTCGTAATGCCATAACTCTCAAACTGTGAGGAGTTATGTGAAGTTCCACATACCACCAGAAATGGAATGACATGTACTATCCATATAGAATAGTATTATATGAAAATATATCATAACTCATACCATTACCCACCAAACAATCTTGGGTCCATTGCCCAAACTTGGGGTCTCCAACTTCTCATGGCCATAACTCTCTAACCGTGAAGAATTATGTGATGTTCCACATACCACTGGAAATGAAATGACAAGCACTATCCATATAGGATATTTTCCCTGACAAATTCAATGTCCTTCATTTCAATATTCCACAATTAAGCATGGGTTCTCTTACTCCACAAAGCATCTTCCCATGAGGGATTTCACCATAAGGGGACCACTTTGCAGTTCATCCATATTTACTTCTTATCAACCATGAAAAAACAAGAATGAGTCATATTTACATCAAACAATATTGGGTCCATTACCTAAACCTTTGTTCTGCAGGGCTTTCTTCAAGGGTTGACATCAATGACAACCAACCTTAATCAACAAAGTTTCTAATACAACATGAGCAACTCTTTCTTTCTGATTTTAACTTATTCATCCCCTGTAAAGGCATCCTGTGTCTTTTGGAGGAAGGTCACTAAGCCTCGAGGAGCATCCAACCAATACAACACATACTTGGATGAGCCATTCTACTGCTTGAAGTACACTGTATCCATAATGAGCTCCATAATGGCTTCTATTATAACATCTCTTCCTCTTTGCAAGCGCCGCTTATGATTTTCAGATAGTATAGCATGGTTTACAACTAATGCATCCATTGCATCCCGACAATCGTCATAGATAGTGTTGATTTTGTCTGCACTCCAATCACTTGTAGGGCTTGGGAGTGGAGGCCCTGGTAGTGGGGGACCAACGATGTCCCCTGTAAATACAATCCTTAAATGTTCAACAAACTTTGCTATGCCTTGAGGAGCATCTCTCCAATATAACACATACTCGCTCGAGGAATATTTCTTCTTAAAATATCTTGTATTCATAATAACCTCCATCATCCTTTCTATTATAGATTCTCTTCCTCTTTGTAAGAAACACTTATATTTGTCAAATACCAAAACCAACTCCTCTAATCCTTCCATGGCATTCTGGAAATCATCATACAAAGTTTTGATTTCTTCTTCGCTCCAATCAGTTGTAGGCTTTGGAAGTGCCATTTTCTCCCTCCACACCTCAAAAGACTATCTCCAGACTAGAATTATTATCTGAAAAGTTAGAATTAACACAACATAGAACATAATAGAAACTTGAACATACTCCCTTCTCCCTATCTTTTGCCTTTATATAAGTCTCAGATGGATTTCAAATCCAGATTAACACGCAACGTAACCTGATATTATATCTCGAGGTGACGTGATAATATTAACATGAAAGATAACTTGATATTATATCTTGAGTAGTGGTGACATGATAAGTACAAGGATGATTGTTAAATAAATGTGACCGGCTATTTAGATCGTGGTTTATGTGTTTATGGTGATATATTTTAATTGAATTTTTTCTCAAAAAATTTTATATGGTTAATAATATGGATTAATTAGTGGTTATTTTTATTGGAGATTGTATCTTTCTAGTAAACATTATTATTATTATTGAGAATTTTGGCATTGTTCTTAGAGGTTTGGTTTAAATGTTTTATTTTGGTTAGTTTTGCTACATATTTTTCCATTAATTTTGTTTTAAATTTGATAAAAGAATTGTTGAAATTGTAGGTTTTAGTGGTTTAGTCTATATAATTTGAGTGTCTGGGATTTTTAGGACAGTGAGTTCATTTATGCATTTAAACAACACAAAATTACAATTTCGCCCAGATTTATATCCCCATACAGAAAATTAGAACATCCAATAATTAAAAATTTTCCATACATCTTTCGAAATTTCTGAGGAGATTTAGCAACTGAAATCTACATTTCTTCCCATTTGTTTTATGACCAGATTTTGATCCAATTTGGTGGAAAAAATCACCTTAGAATATATCTTAAAAAAAATAAAATAGTTAATATACACCCTGTCACTATGTATTTAATACTACTGTTATTATGATGTAAATAATGATACGTAAACCTGTTTTAAATCTCTGGCCGCCTTTTTAAGCTGCAACACTAAATCCTATGTATGTGAAGACTATCGTTACACATTTTGGCATCCTCGTGGCATATTGGACACATGAATGAGTATGGGTCAATGTGTCTTATGTTTTTTTAAACGATTGAACACAACATTTCGACTTGGTGAGTGTTACGAAGAAAATAAATTAGTTAGTCAGTTCTCTATACACATGAAAGAGTCATGTTCATGTTTTTTGAACCAGAAATTTTAAACCACGTGAAAGAGCCTTTTGCATTTTTTAGTGACAAATTATGAATATGGCCATGTTCATACTTTTATGAAACTTTAATGCTTTTATCCTCCAAAATCATTCCAGCAAGCCATAGTGAGGTACTGTTTTTATTCCATGATTATCTTTCATGGTCCAGGTTCAACTCTCCCTATTGGAATTCAATTACCAACTAATTAATCTTTTGATTACAAATTCTTGATGTCGGCGTGGTAATGTTGGTAATAATTCAAATAACCTTGGCTTGATAATTGTAATAAGTTTGGCGTGGTAATTTCCTTGCATTAATGTGGTAAATTCATAATGTTTCCCCTTGGATCGATGTCGCAATTTTGGAATGTTTCCACTCCTAGGTCGTTTTTAGATTTCAATCTTGGCTTGCTAAGTGGTCATGGACATTGGGATCCCTAGCCTAGTTTTCTACATGCATAGAGCCTATTAGGGGGAGTGTATTGACTTCGTGAATTCAATGGTTATGGTTCTCTTCCCATCCAAATTATAGAGATCTCCAAGATTTTAAGTATTTTTCCATGTCTCTAAAAGATGAAATCCCTTCAAGCAACCAAGTGGTCTACTTGGATTGAAAATGAACAACAATCCCATCTAGTCTATTGCGTCCCCAACATTGCAAATTATTCCCTTCTAATTTACAGATGCTCTGTAAGGATTACATTAATCTATCTCGCAAGAGAGAAGTTTTTTCTATTACATTCTTTTCGAGGATCTTGCAGGAGAGGCGAGCTTCAGTACAAGAGCAGAGAAGATCCCCTTGGAAATCGAGGTTAGAAAGCTAAGAAGAGACGACACACTTGTAAGAATAATGAACTTCAATACAAGAAACCTGATCGGGTATGGTAAAACCAAATCTATCCACTACATATAACAAATTAGATGGAACGTTGCATACCTTCCTTCTTCGTTGGTTGTCTGTTTGTTTTCTTTTATTTCCCCCCTTTATTCTGTTGATTGCTTGATACTGTATGCTATGTCCATTTTTGTGTGATCCAGTCATGTTGTGATCAATGAGTAAAGGAGGAAAAAATATGCAATGGATCTAAGTAAAGATGACAACTAAAGAGACAAGTAAATATTGACAGTTATAGGAAGGGGGGAGATAGAGGGAAGGGTGGGTAGAGAGATATAAAGAGAGAAATGGGGGGATAGCAGAGGAGAGAGATGGAGGGGGATATAGTGAGTGAAAAATGGAGGGGGATACAAAGTTAGGGGGAGGGAGGGAAAGAGATAACAATATTAAAGGAAAGCTTTAGAGTGAGATGCATAGATAGAGGAATAGGGTAGAGAGAGAGGGAGGAGGGAAAGAAGGGGAGGGAGGGAGTGATCCAGGAAGAGCAGAAGAGAGTTCGAGAGTGATATGGAGAGAGATAGAGAGAGAGGTATAATGAGAAAGAGAGAAATAGGGGCATAGAGA
>ML784692.1:19116-36166 GCA_009831015.1 Picea engelmannii | reverse complement strand
TGTGAGAGTGTGAGAGGAGGAGAGAGAAAATCAAATAGGGGTAGAGAGAGAGTGTGAGATGGAGGGAGAGGGAGACATATAGGGGGGGTAGAGAGAGGGAAAATGAGAGGGAGGGAAGAAAAGAGGGATACATAGAAGGGGGGTTAGAGAGAGAGTGAGAGGAAGGGAGGGTACAGAGGGAGACAAAGAGGGGAAATAGTGAGATAAAGAGGGGCAGAGAGAGAGAGAGAGAGAGAGAGAGAGAGAGAAACAACGAGGAGAAAGCGAAATATAAAGGGTGGGATAGAGGTTGAAGAGAGAGGGATATGTAAAAGGGGAGGGAGTGACAAAGCGGTAGAGGGAGAAATATAGAGAGAGAGTGGAAGAGGGGGGAATAGAGAGGGAATGGGTGTGAGATTTTAAGGCATGTCAATGAAAGTTCTATGTTTAGGTCTTCTTGTGCCTTGTTATGTCTAAGTGTTGTCATGTATAGGTCTTACCATGTATACGAGTGTGAGGGAGAGAGAGAGAGAGAGAGAGAGGTGAGGGGGTAAAGAGGGAGACAAATAGGGGGGTAGATGTAGGAGAGAGAGAGAGAGAGAGAGAGAGAGAGAGAGAGAATTATTTGCATGATCACATTCAGATTCCTATAGAATGAGTGCATTCGTATAGCAGGCATGCCTTCCTAGAGTGTGTGTGCACTCTTAAGAATGCATGCCTGTTCTTTTGAATTAATTTTTTTTTTGGCGAGATTGACAATGTGTACGTTGACTTGGTTGGCTAAGATTTAGGTTCGGTATGACAAACCTACTGGTTTGGTCTTCAAATTAATAAAAACCTAGTGGATCTATAGGATAAACAATCCAGTTGTTGACGAAACTATAAAGTCTCTTATTCAGATTCCAAATATATAATTTTATTTTTTTTTAAATTAATATTGTTTACTAATTTTAATCTATTTTTTTCTTTGCATATATCAAAATCGTAGAATACATACCTCTCTTGTTTCTTGTTTCTACTATAATTTTTGTCATTTTCATAATTTCTCGAATGGGTTATATGCAACAGTAGAAGAGACCAATGCCTACGATCTAAAATAAAAATAAAAATTGATTATGTTAAGACCCTCTTAGCCTGCACGAACAAAATACGTTGTAATTTCAGGGACGCGTTGAATTTGATAGATTTTATATACCACTGTTACGAAAAATGAAGTTTGACATAGTTATTCACAAACTCTATGAGTGAAGGTTGTATATTTGAAAAGATAATTCAATTTCCTACGTTTGATCTTCTTACACCATATTTAAATTCATTGTAAAAGTACCTTGGATAATCCCTCCAAGTTAACATATTGTTGTTTTTCCAGGTTTGCATTGCCATTAAGTTGTCATGAGAGACAACCATTAGCTTGCACTCACCCGGATATGCTTGTGTTTCTTGGGAACCATACTTGATAATGGAAATCACCACTTGATTCCCTCTACACTTCTGCAAAAATGGAAGCCACAAAGCTTGGCCTGTTCGTGGAGTTGGCCCAATGAGTTTTCATACATTTTTTATAATAGTTTTAATACTATTACATGCACAATAGGTCTAACTATATTGCATGAAAAATAGGTCTAGCTATTGTAGATACGATCAACAATTAATCAACAATTAATGACACAAAATATATATATATATATATATATATATATATATATATATATATATATTCAACTACTTTGAAGATATTTGAATAAATTTTACCTTTTCTTTCTATTCCAAATACTCTGTAAGAGGCAATGGTGGACAATGAGGGATATGAGCGATCCAACTCCCTCATCATTGAACTTCATTGAACTTAAGATATCTCTCATTCAACTTAATATTTCTCTCGCTCTCACGAATATTTTACAACGATTTTGATGTCCCCTCACATGATCGTCCATGCTATCACCATCACCACCGCTTGCTACATCCAAAAGTGATGGAAATTGCCAAAGCAAAAAAAATAGGGAAGGTATAGTTTCAACTTTTTTTTTCAAGGTTTTAGATTGCTTCATAAACTACTAAAATTGTTTAAAGCATAAGAAACTATGCTTTTAGATTTTTGAAGTGTATAAAGTATCTACCCATTTTTTTTTTTTTTAATTTAGGAGCATAGAAACTTGTCTAAAAATAATTAGTTTTTAGTTTCTAATAATTTATATTTAAAGTTTAATTAATAATGTTTTAATTATATTAACTATAGAAGCATTCATGTTAATTATGTTACATTAATGATGCTACATTATAGTTAACAATGATACATTATTAAAGTTAATAATGATGCCACATTAAAGTTAATAATGTTAAATTAAATATGCAGGTACCCACTTAATTAATATTGTTACAATAATGCTATATTGATAAGAAGAATGTCAATAATATTACATAAATATAATGTTAATAATGTTACATTAATGTTAATTGTACACTAATGTTAATAATGTTACATTAATGATGGTGCATTAAAGTTAATAATGTTACATAAATACCATGTTAATTGATATTAATGAAACAATAAATACAATTGTTGAGGAAACAATGAATTTAAATCTTCATAGCACAAATACACATCATTGCATTTAAATATTCATAGTGGTTATAAACATGTTTAATTATAGAGTTGAATATAAATAATTTGATATTGATTTGATGAATAGTTTATTCTTAAAGTGTATCAAGTTTTGGTGAATAGTTTATTCTTAAACGAAAATTTAACACATTAAATTTTGATATGTGGCTCAATCCATTCAAATTATTCATCTTTTTTACATTTAAAATGTCGCAATATGGATTAATATTGATGCTTATCTATTAATTTATGAAAGTCAAACACAATCTCTTGGATTTTTACTCTTTATTTTAATGTCATCCTCTTGGATGTCATAAATATTCATGTCAAATTGATCGTATTATTTTTGAGAACGAAATGAAAGAAGAGATATTACAATGAAATAAACATAAATATTGCGAGAAAAAGAGAAATACAGTAATACATGATTTGTATTAATGAAATAAATGTACATAGACTGTGAAAATACATAGTGAAAGACTCGCTAGATTGGTGGTAGCTTATCTCTCAGAAGAGATGTGACGACTACTCGGAGTCGCAAGAAGATGATTGTTACAGTGAGGCTCTAGATTCCTTTTTAACATAAGTAAAATCCAAAACTGTAACCCCGAAAGATGAAATTCCAAAAGGTTTGCGGGCTCGGACGGGGGTAGTCGATACGTCGACTTCTCGGGGGCATAAATTTTGCATACGATCTCCGTTTTGGGTGATCGATACACTACTAGAAATGACTAGCCCAAAAGAACAATTTTTGAATGGCCCAGACATGCGCCCAACAGAGTCACCTCGGCACAAAATCCCCCAAAACCATCATTTAGAGCCTCAAAACAACCCCGACAGTTTGGAACCTGAAACACTTTCCAAAAACTACCAAGGTGGAATTTTTTTTTTCAAGCCAGTGGAATAGGTGGGTGTCCACCGATGTCCACTTGGATCAATCATCCCTCCTTAGGAAGAAATGGTATTCATTGTGTTGAGTTTCTAGGGGAGAGGGGGGAGCATTTGTTGAACTTGAACCTTGGTGATCTACTTGCCTTAATGGAGAAGTCACGCTACTTAGATTGTTGAAGACTGTCATGAACCTGTTGTTGGCGGGGTTGGACCATTTTAACCAGTCGGGATACCTAATATGACTGTGTGCAGAATGAATCTTTGTGCTTTGCTGAAATCTTGTCAACTTGCTTATGTTGGACAGAGGGTGCTTGGATCGAGGCTGTAGTGGTTGCAGTGTCCTTTTGTTCACCTTTTGAAAAGTTTGTGAAGAGGATGAATTTTGTAGTATGAGATACTACCTTGCGGTACTATTTAGGTGGGACAATAGTTGGAACTACCTCTAGTATTCTATAGAGATGACCCCCCAGAATAACAATGACACTATAGGGTCGAGACTCATAAACAACATGGCGTTTCCACATATATGGTTGGCCCAAAAGAACATCGCATACATCTAGCTTGGAAACATCACATAATACCTCATCCCTAAAGGGTTGGATGCCATGTGACAGTCAACACTGCTGGATGAGACAGAGATCTAGTCCCTGGTGAAGCCCCCCGATGTTGTATGGTTGTGGGTGTGGTGTTGTCGGCAATCCAAATTGTTTGTCGACCTCTTCCAAGATGAGGTTCTTATGGCTTCAACTATCAAGAATGAAATGCAATGGAGTCCTCTGCACCCACATATGTGAGTGGAAGAGGCGCTCCCCCCTCTTCAAGATCTTTTGTTTCTTCTGGATGAATTCTTGCAGTCGCGATAGTACCAACGGGGTTTGCGTCAATGATCTGTCTCTTCCCATTATTTTCTGAATCAGATTCTGAATCGGGGTTTGGATCCTTGTCTTTGATCTCGACCACCAATGACTATTTTGAGTGACATTCATCCATGTTGTGCTAGGGGCTTTTGTGGAAATCGCACCACTTTCCAGTGTCCTTCATCTTTCTATTACCCTTATTTTCTTGTGGCTTGGAAGAGTTTTCGAGAGGTTGTCTATTAGGGACGTCTTTATCATACTTCGGTTGTTGCGGATTTGCAGACTCTAACTACTGCTTGTTCTGGTGCTTAAATTTATCCTCTATTTTAACAACACATTGGTAAGCATCACCAAGTGATGAGATTTCCAAAAAATCCATTTCAGTTTGGATGTATATGTGTAGAGCCCCACTGCATTTCAGAACCAAATGTCTGTCGGAGTATTTCATACCCATCTTGGTGTTCAAGTTATGGAAAGTATTGGTGAACTCCAACAATGCTTGGCCCCTCTCTTGACGTAGTGTGGTCCATCACATGTACCAATCATCATAGTTACTAATATGGTAATATTGTTCCTTGACCGCATCCACAAAAAACTCCCCGGTGTGCTTGGCCCCATATATCCCAGAATCCTCTATGGAACTTTTCTCCCACTAAGTTTCCCACCAATGTCTGACATGGGGGAGAGCCTTAAGGAGTACGAAGGTGATATTTTCCCTGTCGGAGATATCATGAACAAAGAAATAACCTTCTAGTAGGTTTAACCATTTTTCTAGGGCATCTGCATCTATCTATCCTTCAAATACGGGAATGTCAAAATAAACTTGTACATTGAAAGGTGAGGTTCCTCCAAAGTGGTCGCTCGATGAATATGTGTCTTTTGCGATCGCTAGGTGTTGAAGGATGTGGGAAAAATTCTCCATCATTTCATCCCTTTGTGGTGTGAGAACTTTCTCAAGCAACAGATTAATAAAATATTATGCTCCGTCATTTTTATTTTCTTCCGCCATGGAGGGTTTCTTGGGTGTATGAGAGAGATTTCCTTCAAGAGAGACAAGTCGGACACCCAACTTGCTATACTCAAACATCGTCGGGGACATGCACTGAAAAACGATCAAGAGAAGCCTGCTTTGATACCACTGATCCAGATTATTTTTGAGAACGAAATGAAAAAAGAGATATTACAATGAAATACACATAAATATTTCTAGAAACAGAGAAATAAAGTAATACATGATTTCTATCAATGAAAGAAATGTACAGAGACTGTAAAATATAGAGTGAAAGACTCGCTATAATGGTGGTAGCTTATCTCTGAGAAGAGATGTGACAGATACTCTCATTTTCAGGAAGACGACTGTTACAATGAGGCTCCAAAGGCATTTTTAACATAAGTAAAATCCAAAACTCGAACCCCGAAAGATGAAAATCCAAAAGGTTTGCGGGCCCCGATGCGAGTAGTTGATACGTCAACTTCCCGAGGACATAACTTTTGCATACGCTCTTCGTTTGGGGCGCTCGATGCACCGTTGGAAAGGTATAACTGAGAAGAAATTTTTTCGACTAACCAAGGTTGATTTCTTTTGCAGTCGCCTCAACCACAAATCCACCAAAAAAGGCATTTAAGGACTCAAAACGACCCCGGAAGTTTGGAACCCTATCTTCGCATGTCTTCACATGTCTCAAATAATAGTAAGTTAGTGGGAGTCATTTTTTCACTTTTAAATAACCACCTGATCCAGGTGGATATTGGTGGCCACTCGCCTATTCCACTTGGACCCCCATAATTGTTTCTTTCAGTTTTCCAGCTTCCTTAATTGTGGCACATTTTACTATTTTTGGCAGCTTTTCGGGTCATGAACTTCCAGAGTTGTTTTGAGCCCCTAAACGACGCTTTGGATTTGTGTATAATGGTTTGGATTCACATGGATGCACATGAATATATATGAGAAACTTTGAAAAATTGTGTATAATGGTTTGGAATCTGGATTCTGGAATTGGATTCACATGGATGCACATGGAGATATATGAGAAAATTTTCAAATTTGTGTATAATGGTTTGGATTCACATGGATGCACATAAATATGTATTTGTTTTTCAAAAATTTGAATATTTTATGTATTTTTAGTGACCGGTTTTTTGATCCGTTTTTTTCTCGTTTCTGGTTTGGTTCCGGTTTTTCGGGTCGACCGGTTCAATGATCGGTTCAGTTCGGGTAACAATGGTCTCAACAAAGTTTAATAGGATTGACTTTTTCAACTTGCAAATCAACAAGTATTCTCAACCAAACCACCTCCCGAGATGAAATTGCTTCCTTATACTCTGCTTTGGAAGATGAAAGTGTTGTTCCATGTTGTTTTTTACTCAACCACGAACTTGCACTTGTACCAAGAGTGAAAACATTGTTAAAAAATTTTAGCACATGGTAACAATTCTAGTATGATTTCTAAGCTACCTAGAAAGGAAACATAAACTGAAATTTCTGTTAAAATTGTGTTGATTTTTACTAGGAATTGAAACAAATCAAACTGGAGAAAGTAGAAGCAAGTACGCAAATCTGAAATTCAAATCACAAAATTGTTTACTATTCTTGAAAACAATAAATTTTTAGCTATGCTCCCATTACTTCCTACTCTGAAAAAATGAATGAATACAACCTATACCCATGCCTTCCTATATAACCCAAGGTATCTTCAGGCTTAAAAATTTACCTTGGATTCTAATTTGGATTCATCCCAAAAACAGACCCAACCTTAGATATATTTCAATCTTGGGACATGTGCCCTTATCTCTACATGATGGATAGTCTTTGAAATTCATGATAACATTTTACTAAGGACACCTTCTCTAATCCAAGTACATGGCCACATATTTTGATTTGCTGCCTTTTGCCAATTGCAACTAAATGCTACCTGACATGTGCAAATCAATAAGAACATATGCAATGCCTTGATCCTGTTATCCCACTTGGTCAATTGTATCAATGAGTAGACTATATAGCAGTCTATAATCTAGTTTCAAAAGCTATATTGACATCCATGCATTCTTTTAAATGGAGATTAGTTTTCCTTTGGTTGGCAGGGATTTTTTGGGTTTGTGATATTAATGATTGGGTACTTGGGATTCTTTCCATAATATTTGATTTCACAATTCAAATGATACACATGTAGAAACTTAAAAATCCCAAGAAAGAAAACTTTGAGTTTAAAGCCAACCTTGTGCAAACATGTCCAAAATATTGTAGGGTCTAATGCAAGTAAAAATCCTCAAGCAATCCTCTAGAGTCCATGGCTGCAATTGTGTGACATTCTCTGCTCCAACCTCCAAGTTCCAAGTGTAGGGCTTCTCCTTGCCTTTACAACTCTGTTTTGCAGTACAAGAATGACACTAATGATGCGGTTTTAGTTTTTTAAAGGGAACTTTAGTGTTATTTTCTTTTCCTAATGAGCAATTTACTTTTTACGATCCTTCTTGAGCATGCCTTTTTTCTTTTCTTCTTTTTATTTATTTTGGGGCCTTTTCTATCAGTCATTTCTCGCAGACTAGAAACCTGCAAGAAATGACCAATACAAATGTTGATCATTTCTTAGAAATGGGTTCTTCTCCAAAAATGGAAATTAGAATAGTTTTCTGGTGTAGTTTATGTTTTGGGATGTTTTTCTGCTAAAAACAACCCCCTCAGATACAGTTGATGGTCAGTAACATAGATTGGAAGGGTCTAATGCAAAAAAACACAATTAGGCTTGAAATTTGGGTATTGTCTATGAAATGGCTACATTTATTGCATGAGGAGCAATAGATTTGTACACTAAACAATTTGAGGACATTTGCATCATTGGATGTAGCCTAATAAAGAGGAGGTTGGTAAAGTAAATCCTATTGGAGGCTGGTAAAGTAAATAGTATTGGAGTTTTGCTTCATAAATCTCTCAAACCTACTTGCCCTAGGATTGTTGATGCATATATGCAAGAGACTAGATTGGAAATAAGATTTGACATTGCTTATGTCTGTCATGTGTGTGCAAGCATAAATTCTAGTTTAATAGGTATTCAATATTGTGAAATGCAGAAATTAGAAAATCACATCATCACACTGTACACAATGAGTTTTGTATTGTAGAAATCCTCTCAAAGAATCAATCTCCAAGGATGTATTAGTAAATCTGCAAATAAAAAAGTATGCATCAAATCTGTGAGCTCTGGTCTTCCAAGAATTACTGTTTGAAAAAACATTGTTACACATTTTGACATACCTATGCTTACAACTAAACTTAACTTCTTCTATGGAATTGAATTTTTGACAGAGTTCTCTATATTTCTATAGTCAGAGACAAGGAACCTTCCTTCATTCTTAATAACTGGGCTATCTCCTATGCTCAATATAGCATACAGACTCCTTGTTTGAGGTTGTTCTTTGCTTTGTTAAGCTTTTTCTCTGCCTATGTTGGCTTATGATTAGATTGCTTGGATGTCAACTATCCAATATTGATTTTGAATCAATAATTCTCACACTCTGCTACAATTTAATGCGGTGCTCCCAATTTTTCTACAGTTTTGTCTTTCTTTGCTAATTTTTGTTAGGCTAGCACTCCCTTCCCCCCTATTCTTAGTACTTACTATACTTCTTATTCTTATTTTTGGAATATTATCACGGATTTCCCTTGCCTCTATCCATTGGCTCTAGTGGCAATATTTGTCCTTCATCGGGCTTTGATTGTTACAACACAATCAACGATACTCCAAAAGACTCCATTACCATTCCAATTCAATGCCCATCCATGACAAGAAAATATATGGAGCTTGTTACTTTTGCTATTTGTTCTCCATTAGATAGATTATTTGAATGGAGAATTACACGGGCCATCGAGGTCATCATCAGAGGATTTGACTAAGGATAATTAATTATGTAGGGGATTCTAATGAGGTGGTGACAACTGTGATTCAATACTCAACAAAATAGAGATGTGACTTCATTCAAGTTCATTGAAAACCTATTTGGTAGCCCACTCTTTCTATCATGGAAAAAAATAGAGCAATAACCTGGCCTTCTCTCCCTCTCTATTTTCATGTACTTATATGCTAGCAACATTAGTCTCAACAGGGAATATCTCATCCTTCATCCCAACCACTCTTCATAAAATTTCTTGCAGATGGTGTGGCTTCTATCAATACCTAGTTCTAAGGTTGTTAGAGGGATATCTAAGGTGAATCTATTATCTATGGTAGACCATTGATGATTGATGATGCCAAAGTTGTGGAGAATGTTCCAAAACTTCCACACAATTTCTACCTAAACACACCCTCAATTTTCCATTCTTCTTGGGCATTATAACCAGGGGTGAAACCTATTCACTATTAGATATTTGGTAAATGAAACCCGCATCAAAATGTTTTTGTAATTCTATGTTAACTATATCTTGCAATGCAAGGTTCATTCTTCTTTGAGGTTAACTTATGGATGTAAATTTATCCTTGATGTAGATGTGGTGTGTACATATGTTTGGATGAATTCCTTTCACATCTTTGTAATCTCGGGAAAATGTTGTTGTGTGATTTTTAAGGACAATTAGCAATTGTTGTTCTTGAGAAACAATCAAATTAGTGTTGATTTCAGAGTTTTAGAAGGGAAAATTTCCATTTTTTTTTATTGCATCTTGGTCAATCTTAGTAGTGAGTAAATATTGCCAGGAAACTTATTTTAAATCAATAGAAATTTTAGATTGTTTTGAATTCCCTTGGCCATTATAGTCTTCAATTTTTACAAAACTAGAGTAAAACTTTTGCATGTAATTTGAAATAAAAGTGTCCTCATATGTGTTTTTCATGGCCAAGGATATTTCTATGGTAATGAGAGGGTGTATTGTTTTTGGATATGTTTCCTCACCTTCTTCTTATCCTACTCACATATGCATTTTTGTTTCAATAAGTGGCTTAGTAGGGGGGTAGAGGACAAGTTTATTTTGGGATTGACCATCTATGATGGTCATATTTCCTACCCTACATATGATATATGCATTTGTTGTAGCTACCCAAGGTATTCCTAAAATGAGGAGGTACCCATTCAACTTATATTTGGATTGAAGAACTATAAAATATATTGGATACTCCCATGAATCAAGATACACCATTACACCCTCTAAGACTTCTTCAAGATTTATAGTGGATCTATCTGCTAGCTGGACTATAGTAGGCATGTATCTCAATAGTTCTTGAAGGTCTAGCCTAAGCATAGTGTCCTTTGTTATAACATTGATCAATTCCCCTTGGTCTATGAAAGTATTTTGAATCGGGTTCTTGTTGATATAGAAATTTACAACAAGGTTGCCTAGATCTAAGTACTTAGGGACAAATATTTTTTCTAGCATAAGATCTGCTAGTTGGCCTATCATATTGACTGTAGGAGAACCTTTCCTATTTCTTCTTTTATTCTTAATGCATTCTTATTTGATGAATTTTTTGTAGATAGGAACATTCTTAAGAGAATGGATGAGAGGAATCTTGATACATAAGTTTTTGAGTTCTTCTAGGAAGTCAATTTCTAAGGAGATGTAAGCCTTTTTAGTTTCTATCCTTTTAGGATAATATGGGTTGGTTTAAGGGTAGGTTGTGGGGGATCATCATGAACTTTATATATGCAGGTTAATAATAGTTCTTGGAAGTATATCTCTTCTAGAGTTATTTAAATCGTCTATAAATTCCAGGATGTCTATAATTATTCCTTCACTGTTGTACTTGTTTCTACACTCATAATTTATCTACAGTTGCATTGATAACCACATTTTCCAAGTCATGTAGAAAAATGTATTAGAATGTCCTAGGAGTCATAGCACTGTCAAAAATTATTGGGACAATTAGGAATATATGTTCTCTATTTCCTTGAACAAATTCTCAAAATCACACCAACAACCGTTGATCTTCATTCGAGGCTTGATTCTATATGTTGTTAAATATAGAATCTTGATATTGGTGCCACCAAAGGTTTACACACTACTTATGGATGTGGGTAAAAGAGGTTTCCGTGATAGGTTACCTCAAACTTCAAAATGGATTTAGTTGAACATTGATAGGTGTGTAGATCCCTTTATAAATATCAAATCCATTGGACTCTGAACATTACAATACTACCAGAGAAAATGAAGTTGACATATTTTCCTCTGCTTTTATTTCATTCTTAAAATAAAAGGCATATCAGATCATAAATTAGTCTAAAGAAGGAGATCAACTCCTAAGTAGAACACATATGTTTTTTCCTTATGGAGGACCATGTAGTGGGTCTCAATCTTATGTCAGTTAATGATGGGAAGTTTAAATAAAACTTTGTAGAAATTGAAGATTGATCTAAGGATATAAGAGCTTTGACCATGGATAACCCAATGGACTAACCATGGAACTAGCCTTTGTTGGAGAAGTTATAGGATCTAGGGTGTTGTACATGACCCAAGTTGTTACCTAGGATCCCTTTTTCTCTCATTTTCCACCCCCACATTGTGATTGAGGCATAATGACTGCAGAACTTAAGCTGGCGTTGAAATCGCCTTTAGTTTTTTTTCCAGCTATTTTGTGGTGGATACCATTTTCTTTCTATTTTTATGAGTGGCTTTTTCCTTCCTCATATAGTGTTGTTTTGTTGATATAAAATAAGGGGAATATACTCATGTAAATGGAAAATTTCAGTCATTATTATTTAACTCAACTAGGGTTTAAATTTTTCCAAAAAATAATAAAAAATGTATATCAATAGCTAGATTTAAAGTATTTTTAATTCATTGTACGCTATCATTGTAGTGGTCAAATTATCTCAATACCATGAGGGAAACTCATTATTTCTCATCTACAATTACATATCTCTCATAAAATGGCCAAGTAACCAAATCAAAGTGACATATTTGCTATTGAATATTTTGTTCGATATTAACATGACCATGATTCTATCTTTTATTATCCATATTGAAATATTTTCCAATTCAAAAGTTGGATTTGGAGTGAAAGTTCCCAAATTGATGTGATAGCATTCTCCCTTACTTTACCCTACCAACGGTTTCAGTATCATGCCTTGTGGGAAACCTTTGGCTTGTGATGGTTTTCTATGTGATGTTACATGCTATCTTACTACAATGGAATATCCCTATGTAGGATTTTTCTTCCACATTAACACTCCTTTATCATACATCCACACACACTCTCAAACTCATTGAATCTCCCATATTAGCCATGTACAAGCTTTGATACCATATAAAAGAATATGAAATATGCAATAACAGATAAAATAAACAAATACAAAATATACAATAAACTTTAAAACACATTGTCTTTTATTATTCTCGTTGAACACACACACATAGATAAATAATTAAAGGATATTTGACAAGTTCAACTTCCCATAGAATATGAAATACCACATTTTATTTAAAAATAAAATGAAATAAATATAACAGCTAGTTAGATGTCCAACTCTACATTGTTAACAATATGAACAATGGTGGTTGCTTCAGAATTCTACAAAAGTCTCTTCTGATCTCTATTCTCAGGCTCATACATGGTGCTTGAGCTCTATTCTATAGTTGTTACTTAAACTTATAACGTGATCATACCTCGGATGATTAAGAATAACTAATTGTAAAGTTTGACTTCCTATGTTAACAAGTAGGTATAGAAACAAATCCTCCCATGTTGGTTGGTAGTATCATTTGCACCATTCTATCCCATCTTTTTTTTCTAGTTACATCTTCAATGAAACAAGTTGGTAAGAATTCAAGACTATAACCATCAATGTAATGTTTACTTTCTTTGAAGCTAAATATTGAACCCTTTTTTAATTATTGGTTTATTGGTTTTGGGTAACCCTTGAAGCTTTAAGTCCACCAACGTTTTGCAAACACCACTTTAAAATTTTCTTAGGCTTTGGTGGTGTTATTTCACTTCAAACAATATCTATACCTTCAAAAGGACATGACAAATCAATTTGATCTAAAGAATCTTGGCCATAAAATATCAAATTGATTTGAATGATCCTAGCTATAGTCTTCATCAAATACATCATGTTTGTGAACAACTATGATCTCCTCTTCCAATTCAAAGAGCCATTATGCCTTAAAATATTCTATGTAGTCTATAAAAATACACTTCTTGCTATTGTCCTCAAGATTATATGTTCTTTTTTCAAAACATGAACATAGACATTAAACCCAACCACTCTAAAATGACTAACTCGTGTTTTCTTACCCCTCCATGATTCTACAATTATGATGTGTGTGATAGCCTTTTTCTAGAACTATGTCAATAAGATATAATTGGTATGTACCTCTTTTAATTAAAAAACATTTGACACGATTTATATTTGAGCATACTTCACTCCCTATCCACATTAGTTTTATTTTTCTTTGCCACATCATTCTGGTTGGGAGTATGTTAATAAGTTAGTTAACTCTGAATTCCATGATACTTGTAGTACCAATATAAGTCCTTAGACTTTCAATTCCCACAACCATCAATTTTTGAGAGCCCATGAGACTTTCAATTCCCATTGTTGGGCATTTTGGCCCTCAAATATGATCTAAAATTTTAGTTTCCCATCAACAAACATAAAAAATGTGGTCAAATACATTTGAATATATAGTTAAAACCATAAAAATGATAGGTAGAGATCCTTCACAAATTCCAATACTGTAGCCTAGTGTTTCCAAAAACAATTATGGTTTTGTACCAAGTCAATCGGTTTCACTTAGATAGCCCATGTAAACTTATTATTGAAAAATTCAATCATATTTAGGTTCAACGAAGAAAGGTTGTTTGGAACTTGGGAAATATACTAATTATTGGAGAGGTTTAGAGAATTGAGGACTTGTGTGGATCCCAATGAATAAGAAACACAATCTCTCAATTTATTTCTAGCAAGGTTTATTTCAGTGAGAGCATCATAGATCTATAATGTGTAAGGTACAGACCCAAAGAGCATGTTATGCTACTAAAGAGGCCATTATTTCTTGCATCTAGTCTAGCAAACAACAATGCCTACCTGATTCCTTTATGCCAACTTCCTAAGAACTAGTTGTTTTTTATGATCAAAACATTTTTTTTACATTTCTGATTTATTGATTCATTTCACCCTCAAAATTAGTGAAGATCAAATTAAATATGGTGGCATTGGGTAATTCCTAGAGACAGGGTGGTAGCCTACCACTTAGAATATTATTTCTTAATTGAAATTGTTCAAGTTCGAACAATCCCCATATGATTTGAGAATCTCACATGTGATGAACTTTTGTAGAATAGGAAAGAAAAACATTTTACCTCTTTACAAATATATAGGAGTATCATACCATTGAACCCATTATCTAGTGCTTCTATGTTAGTAAAATCAGAAAAACTCCCAAGGCTTTATGGTAATGGGCCAATGATATTGTCCCTGTACAGAGATAATTCTTTGAGATACCATAACTTTCCAAACTATTTGGACTTTTTCCCAAAAAATGTTTTCATTGAGTTAAAGAGACACCCATTTTTTCAATATTGCAAGCTTAGAGAAAGCCCCATTGAACGACTATTAGAGACACAAAAATACCTCAAGGACATAAGGTTTCTAAACCTTAAAGGGATATCTCTTATAATATAATTCTATTAGAGTTGCAACTGATACAACTTCATAAGCGTTATGATTTCTTATGGTATAAATTATGTTAAAGAATTGTAGACAACTTTAGGTTTCCTAGCGATTTAATATTATTGATGTAAGGCAATATAGGTTCTATCAGTTACCAGAAAATTTGTTCTTTGAGAATTTTAGACTTTGTAGGGAGATCAATTTGGAAGAATTAGGTAAAGTTTGGGTCAATAAATTAGATGTAAGGTTTAATGTGTTCAATTGACTATAATTATTCAACAAACCACCTTGAGTGATTCCATAGAAAAAATTGTAACCCAACTAAATACCTTTAAAGACCTTTGGCCTGTTGGATTGCTTAGAGGGGGGGTGAATTAGTAATAGAGAAATTTAATCATTTTTAACCATATAATCCAAGTGTTATATCAATGAAGCATTATCATACAATAACTGTAGAGTAAATAAGCAATGAACAAATGAACAAACACACACATACACAGTACACCTTTGTTTTACGTGGAAACCCAAATCGGGAGAAAACCACATAATGCTTTTTCTTATATGTCTTGAAGAATTACGTTCATTGGAAGCACCAACTTCCTTTGTTTTCCAGCTACAACTGTAAGGAGGCTCCAACCCCCTAGTTTCTCAGGATACAACCTGAGGGAAGCTCCAACTCCCAAATTCTCTGGATAAAACCAGAAGGAGGCTACAACCCCCTATGTTCTCCAGCTACAACCACCTGTCCTTTCACTGTCCAACCGCCCTAAAGTAGAAGTAGAATTATGGAACCACTATCACACTATCACTATGAGATATACCGTTGTAAACATGTACTAATAAATATGAACCATGCATCAACCTGTAATCAAACTGTACCATAAACAAGTGCATAAACCATGCACCAACCTGTACTAGAAAACCTGTAATCAACCTGTACCATAAACAAGTGCATCAACTATGCACCAACCTGTACCAAACACCCTGTAATCAACCTGTACCATAAACAAGTGCATCCAACCATGCACCAAGTATGTACCAATAATGTGTCAACTACTCATCAAATATGACTCATCAATATGTACCAACATCATCAACTATACACCTCATGTATGTGCCAACTCATCAACAACTTGTCTCAACCATGTACTCAACATGTACCTCGACCAAAAGCCCTCATCAATTTCATCATCCAAATCCTATTTGTAGCTCTGTAATAGACCTGGTGTATATGATCGCATTCCTTCAAACCTTCGTTAACTTTAACAACAAGACACTAGCATTTTCATCAAACTTTTCTTTAGTCTCACATGCCCAGTTTTGGATTAATCAACAACCCTAACTTGAAGTAATCATAACTTTGTACCTGTAGTGTATAAATATATGAAACTGATACACAATGTTATTCAGTGTGTTTTATGCAATTCCTCCAAGTTTCACTACTTGGAACCTCTCAGAAAAGGAGTTATAGCAAAAATGACATACCTTGCTGAATTCTGGCTTATTCTAGAGATCGACCTTGTAGAACATGCCCCTCACTGAATATTTTTTGAAATGATCTGAAACTATTACACAACATACTAAAGAATGTACCCTAACCAAAACATTTGGTTCACTAAATTTGGATCTATTATGAGGAATTTATGACGTTTTTACCCGAAACACATGTTTTTGACTAGTTTCAGGACTAGCCACAAACCCTATTTTCCACGGAGTGTAACTCCAAAAATAAAATGAACCACAAGCTAAATATTTTACCACAGATACTTGGATATGTTTTCTCAATGGAATAGAAATTTCACGATCTGAATCATTATAGAAAAAAAGTTATAGCGAAAATAGTGAGATGACCTGTAAATAACATACCTTAGAAAGCACCATCAAAAGAATTTATCCTTCCTTGCATTTCAGCCTTCTTTTCTTCCCTTTCCTCAGGATTTAGGCTTAGATATCCTTTGGTTACCTCATACATCTATAGGTATTCAATATTCTCAAGTGTTATTAAAATGAGAGAGCCTTGCCTCTTATTTATACTCTCCAAGTAGCTTCCTTAAAAACATCTTCTAGGTCACTTGGCTCCACTTTCCTTATTTTAGGGTTAACCCACTTCTAATTTCTCCAT